>JAPMOQ010039775.1:309790-352942 GCA_026543055.1 Argiope trifasciata
ATGTTATCTGGCTTATAAAGATTCCACTGCAATACTCTCCGTCCAGTGAGAGGTGAGACGAACGATATTTTGTTGCTGTTTATTGGTGAACTTATTGGCTGTTGAATTTTATCGGCTGATTATTTATCGCTATTTTTTATTTATTAATCGACTTTATTTGTTATTTTTATTCAGGTAGATGATTCCACAACAAATGCACAAAAGTTGCGTTTTCATTTTTATCTTCCTAGGTCACCGATGTTGCTATTTGGAGATAGCTATGATTGGAATCGTCATCTTATAGTTCGTAGCCAGATAACATGACCAGAAGATCAAAAGTGATTAAGTGATTTTTCAATCTTGAGGATGTTATCGGGCTTATAAAGATTCCTCCACAAGTTCGTCTCCCCAGTTGGAAAGCTTCCCTTTCAGATATTTTTGATAGGGTCAGCACATGAAAATTGCAAGGCGACATGTCTGGGATGTTGGACAGATGGTCGAGCAGCTAGCTCCCACTGGAATTTAACAGTTCCTCGTGTCTGACCCTTTATACGTGTGGGCGCACGTTATCATGGCGCAGAACCACACCCTTGGTAAGTAGCCCCTGTCTTTTGTTCTCGATGGACCTGAATAGTCTTCGGAGTGCCTCACTATGCACATCGGAGGTTACGGTTCTGAAAAAATATCTGAAAGGGAAGCCCTTCAATGACGCTGCGAAGGACTGGGTCTCGTCACGGCAACAGGAATTCTGCTAAGAAGGAATCCTTCGGCTCAATAAACAATGGGATCGGTGTGTTCCAGCTTGTGATGCATACTATGAATACATTGTTCATTTATACCTGTAATGACATCTTAATAAGCCAGTAACTACCTCCTAAACATCGGTGGTCACTTTTGTATAGTGGATAAGTTACTCGGCTGCAAATCGGAAGATCGCGAGCTCAGAAGGTTGCGTGTTCAAATCTCGTCCGGGTCACCAATTTGGCGTAAAGTGCTGGCGGAATTGTGCCAATGTGTAGGTTGAAGCAAAAAGGTCAACGCAAAGTCGTCAGACTCACTTGACAGACTCATTTGACGCAGCAGCAAAAACAGCTCTCTCCATCAGCAACGCAAAGTCGTCAGACTCACTTGACGCAGCAACAAAGAGTCGTCACTCATTTGATGCAGCAGCAACACTCATACGCTAGCCATAACGCTTGGCACAATAAAATCATTCATCTCTCACAGACTCACTGGTAGGGGAGTATTGTTGTGACATCTTAATAAGCCAGGAGATACCACTAAACCCCGCTGGTGACTTTTGTATAGTGGATAAGTTACTCGGCAGCAAATCAGAAGATCGAGATTTCGATCCTTGGCGGAATTCAACTTCCACATTGGCACAATTCCAGCCAACACCTACGCCAAATACCCACATTGTCGTTTCGTACCTATACGTTTGAACACCCCTCGTGTAATTACAATGATTAGTTGTTAAATAATATTTAAATTTTGACCAATTTCAATAACTTTTTGATCCACAAATTTATTAGCTATTATCCAAAATAAAAAAAAAATAGGAATATTTTCCTACAGTAATAAATGCTAACGAGTAAATATTAATAAAATGTAGAAAAACTGTGAGTAGTCTTTCAACATTCTTTAAAAATATAATAATTAACGCTTCACATAGGAAGTTTGGTTTTACATTAAAAGAAATAATTATTTCAGTATAAAAATTAATTTCTAAAGAATTCATCGAAGCTTGGATTATTTTATAATCATTTATTTTTATTAAAAAAAGTTATCGCTCATTAAAGTATGCGTATTTGGTTGATAAAACTACAACGAATTATGTTTGACAACAAAAAAAACATATAATCTTTATAGATAGAAGAATAATGTTTCCGAAGCAAACTAAATAAAAAACAAAGAATTGCCAATTAAAGCTTATAAATTTCGCAATTTTTTCTTTCCTCCACATATTTCCTTCTAAAATTACATTTTTCAAATCATTAATTTTTAAGAAAATCTATGAATAGAATACAAAGATGTAATTAGAGAGTTTAATGATAGATTAAATTTTTTTAATGCAAATTTCCATATTTTCACAAAAAGTAGAATATATTCATAAGATCAGTCTGGTTCTGCGATCCTTTTCTTCGAGATAAAAACAATATGTGAGGAAATTGAAAACTCTTTTGTGTTATTTCTTATTTCGTCGCCGTTTTTCAGAATATTAAAAAATCTATGAAGAAATAATAGAAAAGGAAATAATCGGAAAAAATGATTTTTTAAAAAATTATAATTGGTGTCAACGATTTTACCTGATAAAAGTTATGATGAAAAACTTAAATACATTATGCTATTTTCCAATATATTATGCTTTAGTAAGAAGAAACTTTTAAATTCGATGAATTAATTTTTCATAGTGTGCTCACTAAGAAGAGAAAAAAAGTGATTTTCCGGTTACCAAAACTCAATAAGGCTCATACTTCAGCATTTGAATGGTAATGAACTAAGAAATAAAAAAAAACCCTTGAATTACTACTTTACGTGCTAAGGAATCAATATTTGCCTAATAACAATAATGATTGTTTCATAAAAAAAACTAAGCTTCTATGAATTTTCGCTTCAGTCAGTGTATTATGATATTAATTTTCTCTTCCCAAAGGAAATTATATTCAAAATCCATGGAGCATATACAGGGTGAGCAGCCAATAAGCCCTGATTTCAAAATTAAATATATCTACAACATAGATCGATAGAATTATGCGGTAAACTGTACATTTATTAGCAAAACTGTAAAAATGCTGTACAAAAGTTTAGAAAACTTAGTTACGAAAATCGTTAACAGATGGCGCTCTAATCACAATGCCCATAGACGCTTTCAGTGTGATGTCAAAAATGAAAAATGACTCCCGATCTAACTCCTTGTGTCTTATTTCTGTGGGGAGCATTGAAAGACACTGTCTGAATAAACGAAACCGGAGATTTTGAGGTTTCAAAAATCCTCATTTGAGTGTAGAGAAAGCACTGCATTCGCCTAAAGTTACTGCAAGGACTGCGGTATGCGCTAGATTTTTATTATTGGCCCCTTTTTCGTGCGAGAAACGATAACTATTCAACGTTACGTATCAATTTTGGAACAATTTGTCAGCACTCAACTAGCGTTGGAGGATCGACCAGGTATCGACAGGTTTATGCAAGATGGGACTCGACCACATCGAGCAAATAAAGTTTTTCGCGTTCTTCATGAATACTTTGGAAAGAGAGTAATTGTGTTAGATTATCCACAATTTACTGACGCAGGTATAGCTCGGGCTCCATATTCTTCCGATCTGACTCCTTGTGATTTCTTTCTGTAGGAGCATTGAAAGACACTGTCTGTAGAAACAATCCTGACACTCCAGATGAGCTTGAATCGTTGATTGGTGTTGCATGTGATTCCATTTCCGTTAAGACATTGCAAGACGTGATGTCAAATTTCATTGTTCGATTACGCCACCTCATTGTTTCGAAGGGTGAACATTTGGAAAAAAATTGAATTTTGATTGCAAAGACCGCATCAGTTTTTTTAAAGACTCCTTACAGGGAAAGAGTTTTCAGCGCAGAGCGCCATCTTTTAGCAATTTTTGTAACTAAACTTTCCAACTTTTGTACACTTATTTTACAGCCTTACTAGTAAACGTACAGTTTACAGCTTGATTGTATCGATCTTTTTGGTAGAGGTATTTAATTTTGAAATCAGGGCTTATTCGCTGATCATCCTATATTACCAATTTCGTGTATGTGTTATCTTCCATCGATATCGTGTTTAACGAGAATTCCATAAGCGACAAAAAATATGTAACACTCTGGTCACGAGATCAATTTTTAAAAATACTGCCTAAAGTAGTGTGAATTTGTTTCAAATGTAAATTTTAGAATGTATTTGGAACATTATTTCACTGACAGATATCTTTTAATTTATACTAAGACAAGTTTGAATTTGCTATATTAGCGCCCCAATGTTTGCAGTTAAATTAGAATATTTGGGAACGAGTCAGGTAATTTTAAACATGGTGAGATGACGAGGACGTCACCTGAGCAGGCAACCTATATCCGAACTTTCGCATTACACCTTCAGTAGGATATTTGGTGGCTAATAGTGATTTAACATGCACCAGGATTACACGACGGTTCTTAGTGGAGCTTGGTACCTTCCGAACCCTAACTTGAGACCCATCAGGCTACAGCGGCCTATAATAAGACAGGAGTTGTTGCAACTCCAGTGTTGTCAATAATCAAACTGAATTCGCTTGCAAGGCTTGGTTTAGATATATCATCTAAAAAACACAAGGTACACATTAGCCGATTTAAGGAAGGACCTGAAGATTGTCAATAAGGATTTAAGTACAATACTGATGGTACCAGGTTATCTCAAAACCCTGAAGGGTATGATGTTAGATTGACAGTTTCATTCCAACTGTTTGAGAGAATGCAGATGGGGAGGAAGACAGTAATTTACTACCCTGAAAGGAATGTTAGTTTGACTGATCGGTCAATATAAGGTTGATCAATACTTATTCAGCAGTCGAACACAACAATTCCTGTCGATACTGCTACATTCAGTGGTGGCGGGGAGGTTGGATGTATGCAAGAGGAAGAAGATACACATCAGCCGTAGTAAGTAATTAAGAAATCCAGTATCTTTTATAAACAAGTTAAGTATAGTTCCCTATCTGAAATTTGAACACACTTGAAAATCCAGAAAATACTGCTAGTTTTTAATGCGATCATTTTTTATTACTTAGATTTCTTATTACTGAATTGCTTAAAAATTCAAATTAATCATAGGAATTGAATTTCTAAGTTTCCTTTCTGACAATAAGAAACTTTTTTTTAAATTTTTTAAATGTCCTTTAATTTTAAACGCGATGTCCATTTTTCTGTACATACATTCATATCAATTTTCGAAAGACAGCTTGTTGAAGGGTATCTAGCTAATGAATTATCCCTTTAACGGGCGGTGGTTTCACTGCGAAACCACCATTTTCAAAAATTTATTTCTAAACGCGCAGTGGTTCCACAACGAAACCAAAGATTGAAAAATAATCTCTTATCTTTAATAATTGTCTGTAGATGTCAGCACACTACTTAATTTAATCTTTACCTATCGAAAAAGGCATCGTTTATGATGCTGTTTTCGCATATTTTTTATTCGATTTTTTTTCGGCAAGTACATAGCAACAAAAAATCTAAATGTGCCCATAAATTTGTTGAATGTAGGCCCCTGTAGCACACAAATTTTTTTCAAATGAAATAACGAAAGAAAAGTTCACCAAACTTGATTTTTTCTTAGGTGGTTTCGGAGAAATACCACCGCCCGTCTAGAGCATGCGATGCGAGGTAGTAACTCTTTCAACAACCACTTGAAGAAACAGATGTTTCTTCTTTCCTTTACCTCTCTGTCTCAGTAAATCAAGAGGGGGATAATTTATATTGGTTTGGCCATGTGTTTTGTGGGTGAGGAATCTGTTTATATTGAGGTAAGGATTATAGGGAGTTTGAAATTCTTCCATATCAGAAAAAAGGGAATAATGAGTCAAACCATACCTGATTTTGAAACTGAACCATCAGCAGAAATTTCAAACATGGGTAATTAGGAAATCAAGTCAATCAGGAAGTTATTTGTGCATCCTATTTTTGAATCTTAAAAATTTTTGCAACACGAAAAAAAAAAAAATTATTTTTGCCTCTTTACCTTGGTTATCGAATCTTATAATTTTTTCATTTATAATTTTTTTTCATGTTTTAAGGTTGTGTAGATAATTTTCATTGATAATATTGTATGTTTTTGTGTTTCTATGAATGAATAATGAATAATTGTGTTTCAAAGTAAGTTCAAAAGTTTCAGTATTTATCAGAAAAAAATGTCGTAGGTGCGCGGTGGTTTCACTGCGAAACCACCACCCACAGTGGGGTGTAATCCACTATAAATTTTTTTAAAGGTATTTTTATTCTCCTTAGACCCTATGCATGCAAATTAATTACATACTTTTTAAAAATTCAGAAAATTTAAATTTGCGCGCGTTAAAGGGTTATAGAGTGGTTATGATGTACTATCATTAAAGTTTCACTTTCTAATGATTTTAAGAAAAAGCACCATTGATTAAAGTGACACGTATTTCATTTGAGTATTCATGAAACAATGGGACCTTTTTTCATGATAGAAAAAATAAATGTTCAAAAGTTGCTATAAAGGGCATCGTTGCGGCAAGCAAGCAAACAATTCTGCAAAATTTCTTTTAGCTTGAGTGACATCACTTTTATTTGTTGTTTTTCTATTAAAGATATGTTCTTACTTGCAACGTACTTATTGTGAAAAAAATAAATACTTGTCATATTAACGCCATCATCTTTAATATACGGTGCCAAAACCCGGGAACTAGCCAGGTACCAGCTTGCATCATGCTATTTACATGTTCCACTTTTAGAGATTTATATATCGAACTTCCTTTTTGTAGACAAATCTCTTTTGGCCCTAAAATATTTGTTAGTAAAATAGAACTTCGGTGTACTATATACAGTGACAATGCCACTACCTTTCAAGCAGCAGCAGGCACTGTATTTGTTATAAAATGGTTGCTTTAAAAGATATGACGGCATTATTGACGGCATTCTTAATTTTTTTAAAAATTATTTCTTTTATTTAGTATATTTGAGACTTTTCTCTGTTCAAAACAATTTTTTTTTCTGGGAAAAGGACCGTCTAACTTATCATCCAGGTTAATTTTAAGCAAAACATATATTTTAGCTAAAATTTGTCTTCAAACTTAATTTTGAAAAAACTTCTTCACCACTAACATAATATCTCAAAAACTAATAGAGGTATTTACATAAAAATTTCAGCGTGTGTTTTAAGTTATATGGGCTATGAAATGAACCAAAAGTTTTATAGTAGGTGAAATACTTTTTCATTTGGAGGTGTTTTTAGAAAAATTAAGATATGAATTTATAAAAAACTGCATATATACGAATATTTTTATCCATCACTTCTTTCCATCTCAATATTTTTGTGAGATTTTGGTTCATTTCATTCATCACCATTGTCTACAACTTGTATGCAAAGAACAATAGGATGGCTGCACTACTTTTGTGTAAAGTGTGAACCGTTTCTGTTAAATTTCATTAAAATGTACAATAAATTTTCCTATTTCTCAAAATATATTATATTTTCAAATAATTTTATTGTATTTACAGGGCTTATAATTGAAAATACATTTAAAAATCATAAATAGTTTTGAAATATCCAATTTTCAAAAATGATTCCTTCTAACGTAGTCGGATGCCTTAATGCGGCGAATTGTAAAAAGACAGCTTGGACTGAACCTTATAAGTTCCAAAAAGTTCAGCTTCTGACTGAAGAAATCTAACTGGTGCAGCTCGAAAGAGACCAAAAACTTTTGAGACGGGCAGGAAGTCAACTCTGAGTGAAATTCCTTTCCACTAATGAGAAATTCTTTGCCGTCCAAACGCTCTTAACTCCTAGAGCTATAGGAACTAATCCGTAGAAGCACTGTAGTGATGGATCGAATCTCCGATGTTTGGGTTTGAGGTACAGTAACTTAACCTTTCGACAAAGCCAGTAACAGCCAATAAACATGTAAGCTCATGTTTATTGGCTGTTACTGGCTTATTACGATGTCACCACAGCACAAAGCACGTCAGCAATTGTTGAGCATCGCAGAACTCGGTCATTATCTGAGGCGGAATTTGCACAAAAGGCAAAGCATCTCTGGTATTTATGGATGAGAGCTTTGAAATAAATAAATAAAAAATAACCAACTGGACATTCCCGAAGCTATTATATTTCCGTACGCCAAAAAGCCTTTTGTTAATGAAAAGTGGTAGTAGACCGGGACAGCCTTGTTGGTAGGGCGTTGGACTTGTGTCCATTGGATTGCAAATTCGAACCCGCCAGTCGAAGATTCCCCGTGTGTAGTGGTGACTAACGCACGTTTAAATGTATTGTGGTCCTTCATGTCGAGAGTAATAACACTGGGGGTACTGGTTCAGAGGTGATTGTTATCTGATCCGGTCTAAATTACTATCTGTGGATGAATAAATGAAAATGAATGAATAAAATCTGTCCCTTAAAAGGACTTGTGTGAGTGGTAAGGTCGTATTCTTGATCCTAGATGGCGTTACTGAAAAATTAATTAGTTTAGTTTAGTTATACTAACTTCCCATTTTAAAGTAACACGAGGGTTATTTTGGGACAGATGTCGTAATTTTGAACCCCGGTCAGATGACGAGGACGACACTTGAGCTGGCATTTTCCTTTCCACACCACGCCACACCAGAGGGAAGACGTTTGGCCTGACAGATTTAACGTGCAAGAGACCCCCTCACACGACGGTTCTTCGGTGGAATCAAGTCTCGAACCTGAAACCCTCCAGTTCCGAAGCCGAGACTTTACCACTAGGCCACCACGGCCCCTCTGAAAAAATTAAGAGACTAACCCTGTCGAATTAAATCGTTGTCTTTGTAACAACGGGGTTGTCAAATATACGAATATTATTTTAAGACCAATCAGTAAAATATTGATTGGATTTTACTCACAATATGATAGATAATCTAGATCCCAGAATATTGCAGTGCAATCCTCATCATCCAAGGTATAATTTTAAATTAATAAAAAGATTTTTAAAAAATGTTTCAATGTGATAATTTCTATTCTCTAAAGCCTTTATGTGCCAAATTTGGTACCTCGATATTATCTGCCATAAGAAAAAACAAAAAAACAAAATGGTAATTTCAACAAGATTCTACATCAGCTCACAAGACTAAAAAGAGATAATAGTGGTGCAAGGCTCATTTTTTAGGTGTAATATAGAGATTGGGCCCAATACATGCCGAATTTCAATCTCATGATTACTGTGTGTGGCCATTTTGAAATTTAGGACTTGAACTAAGCGTCATGAAAGTTTGGATTCTATATAGCGATGTCTTTGGCTAGAATGGGGTACAATAAAGGTAGAAGACTTAGGCCCTTTGTTTAAAATCTAAATAAGCGTTTGAGCTTCAGATTCGCGTCAAAAGTTGACCACTTTGAAACAAATTTATTTATTAGTAGAAATTTACTCTTATGATTTTTTAGCATATTTAGTAAATTTTTTTTATTATTAATCGTCTTATTAAAAATTGTTTGACCGGGTTTTATGTCACATCCTATATACAGCAGTACCTCTTCAGGTGGACATTTTTGAACTTTAGTATTTTGATAACTTTTCCGATTGGTAACAGTGATTGAATTGCGTAAGATCCACTACATTTTTATAACATCTAAAAGGTTGAATATTTATCAAAATTTCATATCTGATAAATATTTGACTTTTATATTTAAAATTCAGTTATTTTTTATCCATTTTTTTCTTTCGTAATTCAGTCGCTGACAGTATTATATTTAGATTTTAAAACAGATTTCAAATCAGGCCTTGTAATATAGCTGCTCATTTATCATTCTAATCCAGAGAAGAAAAAAAAATATGGACATCATCGTAAGGGAAAAATGACTTTTGAAATGTCCTTTACTAACTGAGAAATTTCTTTAGCGTCATTTTGTTAACGCTCTTTGAAAAGGAAATAATTAGTCAATTCTCTACTTCAAATCTGTTATCAAAACAATGTAATAATCACATTAAAAGAGTATGTTCGTGCACATGTGTGCATGCTTTGTCAGCATCAGAACGGTTCTATGATATCAAAATATTTTTATAATTATATAATCTAATTCTTATATAGAAATCAATTTATTTCGTGTGTCACAAAAACGATTCTTACAATTTCGGAGAAATTTTGTATTTAGATAATTTTTGGCTTTCTCAGTTCTATAAAGGCATCTATATAGGTATATTCTATTCCAGGTATTTTCTATATAGGTATCTTTCCAAAAAAATTTACAAAAAAAAAGAAAGAAAAAAGAAAAAGAAAACATATTTTTTAAAGAATTAAATGTTGATATGTGGTTGTACATGGATTCTGTAAGAGTATCGGAGATGAAATAATAGTAAGGGCTTCGGATTACTAAACATCTTCCTCATGTCTCATCTCGCGTTTGTAAATTCAATTAGAATTCTCTTATAGCTTTAAATGAGCAATAGGATAAGATTTTATTCAGGATGTGCAAATCTTGTTTTCTCAGGTACTGATAACATTAATCACTATAAAATTGACCTGGGGTCATTGTATATAGTTCAATTGGTCTTATAATATTTCATCGATTACATATGGATTTTTGCAAACATCAGTTATTAAATTTTGTTATTTCACACTAGTATCGATAGTGCCTGAGTCCTGGCATAACGTGTCTTCCCGTTGACCTAGGCTTCCCGGATTCGAGTCCCGGTTCGGACGTGGTTGTTTTTCTGTGTTCTGTTTGTGGGTAGGTAGGTAGGTAAAGTTTATTGGCACAAGAGCCCTTCGAGGCCATACTGCGCCAGTCATATGGTTTAAATTAAAAATACATTACTATGAACCCACCTGATGAATTATAAAATAATACGAATTGAGAAAATTGGAAGAGATACACGAGGTGTGAAAATCAGTCAATAAAATTTTAAAATTTCTCAATCAAAAAAGACCAATTTTTGAAACAATTAAATTTATGAGTTAATAAAACAATTCCAAAAATAAGCTCTAAAAGAGATTAAAAAGTTGAAAAGCAGCTAGATACGAGTAAAAAGGTTAATCGCTTTTAAAAATGTAAAAATATTTGGATGGTATTTTTCACCCACCAAGTCAGTTAGACTTACGGATGATTTATTGAAAATGTTGACACGATAGGAATGTTACATAGGGCATTCAACCAAAATGTGCTCAATACCCAGATCAACGCGACAGGTCTGGCACATAGGTGCCCTTTCGCCAAATAGCAAATGTTTGTGAGTACAGCGTGTATGTCCTATACGGAGGCGTGTTAGCTTGACATCTAACGCACGTATATTGAGAGGTGACCACATTGCTATGGTCGGCATGACAGAGTGCAATTTATTGTGAGTCAATGAATCCTAAGTTTCTTGCCAAGTAAGCAAAAGCCGACCCGCCAACGATGTCTTGAGATCACAGTATGGGAGTTCTTGGTTTAGGAAAGAGGATGCAGATTGAGCTAATGAATCCGCCATCTCATTTTCAGGAATACCAACATGGCTTGGCACCCATCAAAAAATGACATTAAAACCTTTGAGTTCTGTCTGTGAGTAGTATGAATGTACCCCTCTGTAAAAAAGGGTTGTGCAAGCGAATTTGAAGCATGAAGTAGTCAAGCCGTACTCCGGAACCTAGTGGCGCTACTGAACAAACAAGAGACTCTCATTTCGTTTTAAATTGCTGACAGCTGATATATATATATATATATATAAGTAACAACAACAACAGTATCGATGGCATCCATCAGGGCATTTGAGAAACCAATAATCTGAGAAAATTCAGTTTAATAGTTTACATAATTAGTATTTTTTTCAAGTTTTAAAATAAATTAAATATTATCATATCGTTTCTCATTATATGCAATCCAATTTGTTTTATAATATTTGATCTTTTTACATTTTGATTTCCTTTAATGACAATTTTTAAATTTCTATTAAATTCGACTGGCATCCGTAGCATTGACTAGGGCATTTCAGAAGCTAAGAAGCTTTCGTTTTATAGTTTAGAGAATTGTTATTATTATTTTTTCAATTTCTGACATTAAGTAAATTTTTTCATATTATTTCTTTTTACTAATGATGAAATTCCTTCAAAACACTTTGAAAACTATTTTTAAACAATATAGTATAAATTCTACACCAAATTTGACCATCTTTAAGTAAAGTAATTAATTTTTTAGATGCCTGTTTTGATTGAAAAACTTTTTAATCAAATTTGCTATCAAATATATTTTTCAGTGTGCAATTTTAAGAAAATTAAATTTTAGTAAACAATACTCTTTCAGATTTTGATATTCTAAAAAATATTATCTTTGATATTCTAAGAATAATAAGAAATATATTCTAGGAATAATTTGTGACGATAAAATTACTTTCATTGAACACCAAAACTGTTGAATTTCGTGGTTCAATAGATATGATTACATTCGATACCATTAAGAAAAAATTTAATTTTAAATTGTGAAATAAAAACAGGAATATATAAATAAAAGATATTGCAGTACCAGCTTAAAGTGTCAATATGGTTAACGTTCATAAGAAAAATATATAATAAAACATATCTACTTTTAATTTTTTTAAAAATCAGAGATGATAAAATTATTTTTCTTGACACCTAAGATTGATGAATTTTCTGGTAAGATCAATTTTTTTAGTCTTAGCGAGGTTAGCCCCATTGACATTTTTCACCTACTATTTTAACATTCCCCATTTTTTTCATATTCCAATTTTTAGTGTGGGGAGTGAAATTAAATTTCATTTTTCTAAATGAAATCGACTATAACTTACTAAAAAGTGATTTCAGATTATTTTTTTTAATAAATTATGCACTTTAGTAGTATTAATGCTAAATATCCGTTTTACTATTAAAAATTAAAACTAAATAATTTGGTCCATCAATATTTCAAAGGTTTTTATTATACAAAATATACATGTTCATTTTATGACACAAAGTCATTATATAAGTATGATATAGTGCATTAATACCTTTTCTTCTGTTGATTATTATAGATGAAAATTTGCATACGTAATAAGTTTAATTTAAATTCATCAAGTGATATAAAAATTGTATGATTCAAACAAACGAAAAGACCTTCATATTATATATATATATATATATATATATATATATATAAACGACCATAAAAGTATTAAAATAATTAAACCCCTGTCAATAAAAATGAAATTGAAACTTTTTAGGTCGAGATCGAAATTAAAATTTGGTGGTGGTGATGGTTCTAATGCCACTTGGTCATACCAAGCACGAATGAGCGGAGCTCTTTCGAATTAAGGCAGAGGTGTGCGCCTTTCGTTGTTAACGAGCACCGTTAAGGTGAAAGTACGACTTTGTTCGAACATACACGACATGACCCTTTTTAAAGGGCGATCGAATTCATTCATACACTCATTCATCCATCCGTAAGTCGGAATTTAGATTCAAACTAGAGGCCGACTCATCCCTGATTCAGTACCCCCAGAGGTATTGTTTTGTAATGTGAACTTGGAGGACTTTGCAGTCACGACCTATTTAACGTGCCCCAACTGCCATTAGCCAACACGGCGGTCTTTGGCCGAGACGAGGACAGAACCCGCGACCTTTCGATTACGAGACTGACGCTCTACCAACCAGGCTACCGCGGCCCTAATTAAAATTTAGTTAGGAATTATACACTAAGTTCACAATAATGAAAAGCAAATGAAATAGAACCAATTAATGAAACAAATCTAAATTAATATAATTAATATAAATATGTAAAAGAAGCAAAAAAGAAACTAATTAAGGAAACGAAACTAAAAATTAAAATCGAAATTAAAAATTATTTCGGATTGAAACCAGTTTAAAATTTGCAAGTTTAAAAAAAAACAATCATTGTATTTAATCAGTGCAAATGCAGTTAGCTAAAATATAGATGTATCTAGATTAATTAACAAAATAAGCCAAGCAAAAAGGAACACAACCGAATCAAAACTACAACCAAAAGAAAAAGAATCCTGCCTGAAGACATTCTAAAGGGTCACCCTCAGGCAAGGACTCAAAATAAGGAATTTTTTTCTGTGAGAGGCCTTGAACAATGTCCAAAAGTATTGACCCCTCGTTACCTAAAAATTAAGGTTAAAGAGACATACCAATTTAAACACAAAAACAAAGCAACATTAAAAACATCACCAAATGAAATAAAAATATCTAAAATAAAACTACATAAAAATATTCAATCAAAATCAAGACAAACCAACCGATTAATTAATTAAGAAAACAAAAAGAAAAAGAACATACCAGCAACAGGAGAAGAAATCTCATTATATCAAACCCCAACTGCCGTTACAATTATAATACAGTGTAAATAAAGATAAATGTAATTTATGAGCGCCATCTATTTTACTAATATTTCATCATTTCTTTTTTCTAAAATATTGATATTGCAGTATTTTTTGTGAAAATCATTATTGTTTAAATTTTAAATAAAACTATTTGTTGCTTTTATAAATGAAATTTTGTTATTACAAATTGTTTTAATTTTTATTAAATTGCGAAAAAATTAAATTTTTAAATATTTTAGAGTTAATATTAGAGCGATAATTACAGAGTTTAATTATTTTAAAGCGGAATTCGTCTCTTTTATCATAAATACCGACTATTGTTTTATCATTAGCAATTTCGATCCTTAAATCCAGATAAGTAGCTTCAAGATGTTTTTTACTTGTTTCAGTTAAAATTAATTCTTTAGGATAGCAGTTAGTAACAATATTGGTATTCTCT
This sequence comes from Argiope trifasciata, assembly GCA_026543055.1. Taxonomy (NCBI): domain Eukaryota; kingdom Metazoa; phylum Arthropoda; class Arachnida; order Araneae; family Araneidae; genus Argiope; species Argiope trifasciata. The sequence goes on from JAPMOQ010039775.1 coordinate 324,197, forward strand.
AAGTTAATCAAAATTAAATCATCAATAAATTTCCACCCATTTATTAATTTTTAATTTTTTTCTCGTAATAATGTAGGAAAATATTGGTTAAAGCATTTGGGAAAGCTGTATCCATTGGAATACCCTTAACTTGTTTATAAAAATTAATACCATTGAAAATATGTTTTTAGTTAGTATTAAAATTGCATAAAACCAGCCAGTTATATTTATTAATAATATCTTCATTTAAGTATTCGTCATATATAACAGTACAGACATTTATTAATTTCTCATGGGGCAGGTTGTTATATAAATTTTCAAAGTCAAAAGTATTAAATTTATAATGTTTCTTACCTTTTAAAAATTCCAAAACATTTTTGTTATAATTAATAACAAAGCTATCTTCGTCTTCAATTTTATTTAGCATAGTTTTTAGGAATTCAAAGAAATGTTTCTCCTTGTAGTATTTATAACTGCCTGTACTACAGGTAACGAATCTAAATTTGATTGTTTTTTTATAAAGTTTTACAGATGATAGCTAACATCCTTTTGTCCAGTTCCTTTTTACCAGTATTAACTAAATCGTAAGTCATATTGGAATTGTATTCATTGATTAACAGTTCTTTATAATAATGTTTATACATTATACAGAAATTATTTGCCGATTTATCTATTACAGTGATGATAAATTTCTCTTTTAATTTTTTAATTTATTTGATGATTTGTTAAAATAAATTCCCCGTTCTTTTGCTCTGAATTTACCCGCATTATACTTTGCTTTAATTTCTTCTAAGAGCCTTATTTCCATTCTTTGAAATCCTCTGGCGGCCAATTATATTTTCCAGATAATTTCGAAACAAAAATATCTAAATCCTGCCAGATAGAAATACAGATTTTTTTTTACTGTTTAATTTTTTTTCTTAATCTAAATTTAGTTCCCCTTCCCATTAGATCTCTTAAAGAGCTAGAATCTATAATTTTTAAATCCCCTGTTATTACATGCCCTTCTTCAGCATCTACATAGTCCTTATAAATTTCTTTATAACAATAGCAGTTTTTTTTGGTTATTTTATTTAAATTTTTAACATAGAGATTGTAGTTGCAATTTTTTTTCTTTAAAGTTACTGAATCACTGAATGCTATTGAAACTATTGTATTATCCTTTAAAGGAAAGAAAACTTTGTTAATCTGCATAATTTTAGGTAACTTTAGTTTTACATATTCAATGTCTAAATATCTTATTGTACAGAGTTCTTTGTTTTAATTATTAACATTATTAATTAATAAATGTTTTTTTTCAATATTAAGCTTAAATTTAATAATTTAATTACACATTTAGTGTAAAAATGTTTGAATTTTAAATCATCAAGTTTATTATTTGTTAACCATTTAATTTTATTTTTTCTAAGAACGAAAATATATTTCCTAATTTTGTGAATGTTTTAGCTATTAATATATATACATACAAGGTGTCTCATAAACCTTGTCCACGTCTTTTATTCGTTAAATATTGATCATAGATATATGATGTAAATTATAAAGCTGTGTAAAAAAAAAGAAGCGAAATGTTAAGAAATCGGTTAAAATTTTCAGGGGGATCAAGCTTAAAAAAATACAAAATTTTAATTTTTATACTGACACCTTCCAATTTTTTATTTCCAAGAGTAAAATGAGCTTCATCCTTCCATAGGGCTAGGTACAAAATTTCATAATTTTATCATGGAAATTGGATATCATCTGCACTGAAGCTGTAAAAATTTGCATTTAATTTCTGATTGACCCTTCATCAATTTTGTTTTCGCATAACTTTGAGAATTTTTTGAGATAAAATTCTGAAATTCTCTACATGACCTTATAAGAGGTATGGGCACATTTTACGTATTGGAAATTTTTTAGTACGAGGTCTGTATAACTTATTTTTTAAATTATTTTTTGATTGTTTTTATTTTAATTGATTTCATAATATTTTACCCTTTATTTTGCTCAACTCTGTAATTAATATATATGTCTACCATCAATATCTAAGGAATAAAAGCCATGGTCAAAGTTTGACACCTTGTATATTTCAATGTATGTCATATTTCTTTGAAAAAAACTGATCGTGTTTTATTAATTGTAATCAGTAGAGTAAAAAGAAATAGACGAGTTTCTGAACATAAATTACTGCAAAATTTATGAAACGTTTAAGGTATCCGACTACGTTAAAAAATGCTGGTTATCGGCCACAGTGTTGATTTTTTTTCGTATTGTTATTTCTTGTTGTTCAGACTTACCTGTTTCCAAAATAGTTTATCTTTTCTGGGAAAACGATGGCCTCACCTATCATCCAGGGTCACAGGAGTTTCAGCCAAAATTTGTCTTTAGTTTCTATTTTCTCAAACCTTTAATTTTCATAAAAAATTCTCCATCGTTAACATGACATCTTAAAATCTAATAGAGGTATTCACATAAAAATTTCTGCGAGTGTTTTAAACGATACGGGCAATGAAAGGGACCAAAAGTTTAATTGTTGTCGAAATACTTTTTCATTTGTAGGTGTTTTTAGAACAATTAAGTTGGGAATTTATAGGAAAAATGCATATATGCGTATATTTTTACCCATAACTTATTGGAATCTCAGTATTTTTCTTAGGTTTTGGCTCATTTCATTCATCCTCATATTCCATAACTTGTGTACAAAGGAAAGAAGAATTGCTGCATTCCAACTTTGTGTAGAATGTTAACCGTCTTAGTCAAATTTCATTAAAATTTACAACACATTTTCCTATTTCTCAATATATATTATATTTTCAAATACTTTTTTTGTATTTACAGTGTTTATAATTGACAATACATGTAAAAACCATAAATAATCTTTAAAAAACCATATTTTTTAAAAATTCTCCCTTGAATGTACTTGGATACCTTAAGTTATACATTTTTTAAAGCATCCATTTGATACTAATACAAAAAATCTCATGGCTGTGATTGATTTTCACAATGATTTCTTTCAACCACGAAAGATGAACCTTGAGACTTAGCGATACGAGAATAAAGATTCCTAATCCAATATTATTAGAGATCAGCCGTTATGTTGATTGTAGAAATTGATATCAAACTTAAAAAATTCTTCGGCTAAAAATTATTTTGGAGAACTGATATTCTGATCATTTGTTTATTGTTTAAAATTAGAAATTCCCCAAAGAATGTTCCTCGAATTAGATACAAAAAAGACAATCATAAGAATAAACGAATCGAAACAATTTTTTATATCAGAAATTACTAGTTTCGTTTTTTTTTTTAATTCTTTTCCTGAAAATGATATTTTCCTATTATGTTGCTTCATTCAAACAATCATAACTAAAAAAAATTAACCAAATGCAATTATTTATAAATCAAAATAATCTGTATAAGACAGTGGATGTTTTGCGCCTCAATCAAATATTAACTAACTAATCTAAGTTAAATAATTATTAAACATTTATTATAGAAATAAATGTTTAATAAGTATTTAAAAGTTAAAATTACACAAAAAATCTCACTTTTTATATTCATCCTTGATAAAAAATTTTAAGAAAAACTATATGTTTTTTTTTATAACTTGATTGAGGCAGACAACATGAAGACCAATATTAGGCATGATTTCCAACTTGAATTGTGCGTCTGTACAAATTAGAATTTAAGATACTACGTTTCAAAAAATATGTTGATTAGCCCATGAAATGTTAAATAATAATTAATGTAATATGCTCTTTTCTCACTTAAATGAGTTTAACCATATATTAATTGCCTACAGTGAAAAAAATTGCTTTTTTAAAGTTTAAATTAAAAAAAAATTCTTCTACTAATCTTAGTTTCTATTTTGTATTATTACGATGGAAAGTATTTAAATTATACCAGTATGATTAGGGGTCCTTCTACGTTCGTTGCAAAACAGATGGAATACAATGCGTTTAAAGATAATATATTTAATAAGAATATTTCCAAATGTTATCTTTCGCCGTACTTATTAGCTGATACTTTTTAATTTCAAACATTTTTATTGACATTATCTGATGGCTGTGCGATGAAATTAATACAAGTTGAATAACAACAAACATCATTTCATTTTACTAAAAACCCATATCTCAATTTATTTATATTAACGTCCCTTTTTAAAGCCACACGAGGGCTATTTTGGGATGTACCTCTTAATTTTGAGCCACGGACAGATGACGAGGATGACACCTGAACTGGCACCCCCCTCTTCACACCACGCCTCACTAGCGGAAGGATGTTAGGCCAGACAGATTTAACGTGCAAGAGACCCCATCACACGACGGTTCTACGGTGGAATCGAGTCTCGAACCTGAAACCCTCCGGTTCCGAAGTCGAGACTTTACCACCAGGCCACCACGGCCCCTATATCTCATATTACTAGAGTAAGAAGCATTTTGACTCATGTTTATGCAAAAAGCAGTATTTGTATAAGGTAAACAGATATCTAATATAATAACAACAACAATAATACGAAATAGTAGCATACAATGCGATAACACTCATAACTATTCCAGTAGATTATAGAGCTTTCTATTAAGATTTCTAGACCGAGGTTTCCATAAAAGGAGCATGAAAGTTTTTGCATTTTTCAAAAACATTCTTTGTGTCGCAAAGCTGTCAAATGGTTGGTAAAGACAAGGGCTGTCAACTTGGCGTTTTCTCAGTTACCTTTAAGATTCTTTGTAAATGTCTGAGGAATTGTGTGAAAAATTTCTTTAAAATTTACTTTTTACAAACCTGAAAAAAATGAAACCAAACTAAAAGGCATAAAATTCTTTCCGTAATACACAATAGCTCTGATTATCTTAGATCTGGCAATTTATTTGAAAAGTGCTTTGAGGAATTTTAAGATATAATCATTTCGAGTGTATTTCTTTTTTTTTCTTCTATTAACTACCATTTTCTTCATTTAAGCACTAAAAAAATATATTAACAGGTCAAATTTTTAAAAGTTTGCAATTGTAAATAGTTTATGTAAATTTGAAAACTATCTTAGACTAAAGTAAGTTTTAAAAACATTGTTAGATTAAAGCTACAAGCAATGGCCTTTCATACATATAAATTATAAACAGTCTTTTGTTTAGTATATTTTGTTTAAAGTATTAATTGATAATTTAATAAATCGGGGCGGATTACGATTATTTGATTTTTTAAAAATAGTCACTTTTCGGCTTTAATTTTCTGAATTTTTTTGAAAAAAAAAGGACCGTTTTGGAATGGCACATATGAAACTGCGATAGACGATAACTAAATTACAGCTTTTATTATCTCTCAGTTCTTATAAGTAAGAGCCTCTAGTGATTAACTCGCTCGTCCAGAATATTGAATTTTCTGCTTATTAAATTTTGATATGATAAGCACTTTTTAAATTTCAAATTCTTTGATAAGACGAATTTAAAAGAACCAATTCACTACAAATTAACTACGATTTTATTACTAATTAACGACAAATTTACTATTATTAAAATTTACAAAAAATAAAAAAAGATAATAATAATAATACAAGTAAAATCATACTCAGATGTAAAGTAGATAATGACTAATGGAGTAAAAGCCAACTCATGGATTTTTTCAATTCTTTCTATTAGTTCACACTCTCCCTATATATATTTATTTATATGTCTTGTTCAAATTTTCAGTCATTAATCAAATTCTTTTCATTCATCCACGCAAGTTAAAATAAATATTTTTAAATTTATAGTGGATGGCGATATTAATGCAGATTTTGTTTCAAATATTAATTCATTAAGTGAACTGAATCAGTTTTTAATACAGACTTTATTATCTCTCAGTTCTTATAAGTAACGACCTCTGGCGATTAACTTGCTCGTCCAAAATATTGACTTTTCTGCTTATTAAATTTTGATATGATAAGCATTTTTAAATTTCAGATTGTTTGATAATACGAATTTAAAAGAATAAATTCACAACAAATTAAGTACAATTTTATTACTAATTAATGAAAAATTTACTACTAATAAATTTACAAAAAATAAAAAGTATAATAATAATAATAATAGAAGTAAAATCATACTCAGATGTGACTTAGAAATAGACTAATGGAGTATAATCCAACACAGAGATTTTTTCAGTTCTTTCTATTAGTTCACACTCTCCCTATATATATATATTTATATATCTTGTTCAAATTTTCAGTCGTTAATCAAATACTTTTCATTCATCCACTCAAGTTCAAATAAATTTTTAAACTTGCTATGGATGGTGATATTAATGCAATTTTTGTTTCAAATATTAATTCATTAAATGAATACAGACTTTATTATCTCTCAGTTCTTATAAGTACCCACCTCTGGTGATTTTGCTCGATCAAAATATTGGCTTTTCTACTTATTAAATTTTGATATGAAAAGCACTTTTTAAATTTCAGATTGTTTGATAAGACAAGTTTAAAAGAACCAATTCATTACAAATTAACTACAGTTTTATTAGCAATTAAATACAAATTTTCTACTAATAAATTTACAAAAAATAAAAAAGTTTAATAATAAAAATAGAAGTGAAATCATATTCAGATGTAACGTAGATAATGAATAATGCAGTAAAATCATACTCAGAGAGTTTTTCAATTCATTCTATTAGTTCATACTCTCCATATGCATATTTATTTAAATATCTTGTTCAAATTTTCAATCGTTAATAAAATACTTTTCATTCCTCCACTCAAGTTCAAATACATATTTTTAAACTTGTAATAGATGTCGATATTAATGCAGTTTTTGTTTCAAATAATTCATTAACTGAACGGAATCAATTTTTAATACTTTTTAGATGTTTATAATGAACATTGAAATCCATACGTAGTAGCTCAATCAGTGAAATGTAAGGATTTGAGTATTTCTCACTTGTACATGAAGAATGCTAGTTCGATTTTTGCGAAAATCAATCATTTTTGTTACGTAATTTCTTTGAGAATTATTTAAGAAAAAAAAAGAAAGAAAAGAAAGTTTCCTTGTTGACTTATTTAGGAATTGAGTTAAATTTTTTACATACTACTTGTTTTTAATTTTAAAATTGCCGTAACTATAACTTCAATTAATTAAAAAGTTTGATGGAACGATGAAGGAAGTTCGGATTTCATGAAAACAAAACACATTGCAACAGATCGGGTATTAAACGAAGTTTTAAACATTATATATAAGGGAAATTAGTTTGATTAAAAAGGTAATTTGCGTTTTAAGTAAGTTAAGTTTTGAGTTTATGAGCTAATATCTTCAGAACCTGGCAAATATCAAATATTTAAATAACATATATTTTAAGTAAAGTCTGGACTTTGAAATGTTGATAGTGATCTTTCCATTCTTTTAAAAGCATGAGTAGGAAATTAAATTAGCGGGAAAAGATATAGATTTGCAGAAAGAACGAAAAAAGTAAAAAGACAAGAATAAAACGAGTCAAAGAAATGCAACACAGTCATCTTATCAGATATAGAATGAAATAAAGTTGATTTTTTCAGCATATACAGTTAAATGGTTTTGATAATACATTTCTTCTTCACTTAAAAAACATCGCCTTTTTAATCTTTCTTTATAATCGGATTTTTTTTTATTTATACAATATTCACACAATTGTAATATTTTAATATTTGATTTCAAAATCAAATAGAAGTTATCAAATGTAATATCATTGTTAGTGTTTTCTAGAAATAAATATCATTTTATTGTTCACATTTTCGCTCGTGAAGTCCTAAATTCGAATTATTTCCAAATGAAAATAGATATTTGATTTCATTGTATGCAGAGTTTCTTTGAGAACTTTTTCCGAAATTTATTAACATAGACAATTCTGTGAGATTTTCTTTTGCCACACTCTTAAAAGATTGTCTTAAAACTCCGACAAAATAATTGTCTCTCAAATGAATCATTATATTTTTGAAGAAATTTTAATGGATATGCAATTTATAATTCAGTTTAACAAAACCCTATCAAAAATTTTTTTCTTATTGTTGAACAATAAATTTTATTTATCTATTTGTTACGTTTGGAAAACCGCTTGATCATCTGGAAAACTGATCATATTCATTGATTATATATTCATTACATGTATTGACTTTCCTAATCGAATCCAAATCCACGGTGTTATTGTACTATTTAAATGTAAATGTGAATTCATCAATCTTCTAACTGTCAAGGTAATGTAAATTTACTTTTTAAAAGAATTCATCATGCAAATTACACAGATCCTAAACATAATATTTCTCCTTAACTTTCAATTAAATAAGAAATTCATGAAAATAAATATTTGAAGAAAGAAGGAAAAAAGGACAATTTCTTAAATTTCAGAAAAACAAGGAAATAGTTTTTAAAATTAAATTCGAAATTAAGCATATATTTTTTTTGAAAAAAAAAGGAAAGGCTTGCATGATTGTTTAGCTAATCTGATAGAAAATCCAACTTTGGAAAGATATAAAATTCATTTTGTGCAACATTATTACAAGAAGTTATTACAGAAAAAAATTAGCTTAAATTTTAATTAAAATTTCAAAGCATTGCGCAGAAACGCACATTTTTATTTTCAAGGTATAGATGTTCAAAATTTCGTAACGATATGTCAGATGGTCATACCTGTAAAGAAGAATACACACACATACATGCACTACTTCACTACTCATTTCATTTTAAGAATTCACTAAATATGAAATCAATATATCGAAAATTCTGAAATCAAGTTTTCATAATTTTAGTATTATAATTAACTTCTTATACTATTATAATTACTTAACATTCGCTTTACGATATTCATTCTTGCCGAAATGCTTGATTGCATTGTTCTTGATTTGAACGAAGAAGTGTTATTAGATTGATTATGAAATATAACGTGTTCAAAATATTATATTTTTTCCTTAAATTCTATGCTTCTTTTTAGATAGGTCGTAATCCTTTCAAACTAACTTAATAATAGCAACTTTTGGCAACTAGATCAATCAAAGCTTGGTAAAAAAGTGCAATAAAATATTTTATGTATATTATTATGATTTTAAAGGCAGTATCAAAAAATGCCCTGAAATTGGAAATTTAAATGATCCGGCACCATTAATGTAATATTTTATTCTATTAAATTCGTGTAGATGTTTCTCTATTACTTGTCATTTCATCTGAAGTATGAACATTTAGTTAAAACTAAATTTCTACTACTTGCAAACCTAGGCTTCATTTGAATGTACAATAAAAATTCAGAAATTTAATAAAAATATGCCTATGACAAAAGATTGACACATAGAAATATGCCGTATATTTATTAATATCTACGGAAGAAAAAATGAAGTTGAAATATGTTTGCCACAGTGAAAAGAATCATACTTTCATTTCAAAAATGGAATATAAAAAATGCTTTCGAATAAAAATTAAAAATACATTTTTGAATGATGCAAAAGTAAAAGATATTGCAAAATAAACAAGAAATTTTTTTAATTTGTACAAAATTAAATTACAAAGCGTACTGCTACAAAGCATGCTATTTTATTCAAGATGATGCTGAAACTACTTCAGCGAAGTAATAATTAAGAAAGTAAAGATGAAAAAAAGTCACTATTTCACTTAATTAATTTTTAATTACAGCTTTAATTAAAGTTTTAAAAAAATGGGTGTTTGATGGAAGTTTCCATTTTTAAAAATTAAATCAGAGTAAAATAGGATACCTCTATATTTAACGATCTGGCCGTTTTAGCAAAAATTGAAATAATTGAGCTAAGTATATGTGTAAAGATTTTCCATTAATTCGATATTCTTCGTTAATTCTGATAGATTTAAAGCTGTAATATTATTTCGAGAATTTATCTTTGCTACTAAATACAGAAAATTTAATTTGTTACGTGAATACAAATTTAATCTGTTAATGAAAAATTAATAAGAAGTAAAAAGTGATCTGCTTTTAAGGAAATCGAAAGAGACCGAATCTTTATTTCTTCTTCATTGAGAAATATTTGTTTTTGCGATTTTTTCCCATGCTTAGAATTCCATCTGATTTTTTAGTACGAAGATAAGCCTTTTTAAATATGAACTTCTGCCATCTTCTTCTAAAATGTCAATATTAAAATAATATCTTAAAATTTTGTTTTAAGATTAATATTTAAGAAGCATTTATGCAATAAGATTATCCAAGAATTATATATTTCATGCTAATTGAGGCAATAAAAAAGAGGAACTGAAATAGAGCTATTTTCTAGATTGGGTTTTATATTTAACGCTTTCAACTCTACCGACGAGATATCTCGTCTTCGAGATTCTTCCAATTACTGGTTTCTGTAGACTGGATTTTATGATAAGGAAAGTAAAAGTATTCTTCAAATATGTATTCAAAATATCAATCTATCTAAACTGGCACAAGGGACAGATTTTAGCCTAAAGAAACCAGTAATTGGAAATAATGTCTACTTCAATGGCATTGTATCACTATTGAAAACATTCATAATATGAGTAATCCATTTATATTTATAGTGTATTCACAACACTTTCATATTATTTTCTTGCTTTTAAATATTTAATGAAACAATAAAAAGTGTTTCAATCTGTTATTGAAATCTAACCTCCTTCTCTGTAAAAGCATTTTCTTTTTAAAAATCTATAAATATTCAACATAAATTTGTATTATTAATGAAATAAATACCCTAAAATGATATTAGAAAAAAAGAGAGTTCAATATAATAAAATGGACATTATTAAAAAGATACTATTTTATGCTTAAAATGGTTTTAAAACCCATTTTTTGCAGTAAAAATTTGGGTAATTAATGCCAAACAGCCGACATTTCGGCTATTTAATAAATCTTAAAAAACCCTGCAAGTTGCACAGTTTTACGTTATAAAGTATGCTTATGTGTGCCAAATATGACAGCTTTACTAAATAGTCTATTTTTTAATTAAATTTTTAATTCACGTACAAAACACCTCCACATCACATGAATATATACTATGCAACTATTATGTCAACTTTTCTGGAATTCACAAGTAAACGTTAACCCTCCTACACATTGTAGTATAAACTTGTAAGGAGAAAAGGAAGAGAAAGTACATAATTGTGTTACGAAACGAGACAGTTGAGAATCAAACACTTTATTTCTTTCTTAAACTAAAAAGATTCTTTTTTATTTCTCAGAATGGATGACTTAGAACTTTATACACGCTATGAGAAATTTAAATTGATCAATCGTCTGAAACAACTTTATTCTGTAATCGGGAATTTCACTCAGATATAACAATGTACTTATTTGGAGCAGTTCTATGAAATGTTAGATAAAATATTCTTATTGAAAGATTTTGTTTCGCCAGAACTTGTCAAATGAAGTTTTATCTTGTAATTGGAGTAAGGAGGCGTAGTTCTATTTTATTTCAGATACCCATTACAGATAGAATTTTTTGGAAATAAATTTCTTTTTTTGCTTAAAATAGAAAGGAGGTTTATTGATTTTAACTCTAAGATGCTCATTACTGAAAATTTTCAACAGGGGGAAACTGTCTATTTACTTTTGTAAGTTTTTTTATGACTCAGCATTAAATAGCTTAATTTAAACGAATTGATTAAAAAATAATTTTTGACTTTCGTTCCTGAATAAAACATTTAAAAAAATGCTTCAAAGATTAAAATTTGTTTTTACTATCAATTACAGGCAAAAGATTTATTGCTTTTAAAAATATAGGTTTTAGTTTTCAAATTTATTTTTGATTATAATAAACACATATATTTGAAAGAAAAAACAAGTGTATTTGAACAAGTGTATCGAATACAGATCTCATTAAATACGGAATCCTGATGCTCTATAACTGTCAGAGACATCGAGCTTCATGACTTTGAAAGCGTAAGTCATTCAACAAAGAAATTTGAATTTTTAAACAAATTTTTACAAGTTTGCGGTTGATATTGCTATATTTTTACTCAAATAGGTTTCTGTTTCTTATTCTAGGATACAATTTATAAATGAATCGGAAAAAATAACCATATTTTCATGCAATAAAAAGGAAATATTTCATTAAGTCTAATATGAAATGTTGGGAAGATTGTCCCATGTGCCTGAACAAACATTTCCATGACAATATCATGGACTATTTGATAACATATGCACCTATAACGGTCCTTTTCCTTGATGAATGTACTTTTCCTTCTTTTATGGAAATCTGTATACCATATAATTCCCCACAAGTTCTGGAACAGATGGGCTTCTTATATCTAGTTTGCTGTTCCAGATGGCAACTAAACATCTGTAGATCAATATATAATATAAATAAATTTAGAATGAAAAATATTGAGAAGTATTACAAAATTTCCAGAGACAAAATGTGTTCAGATGCTTTGAACGCCTCCACAATTTTGAAATATCTGAAATATCATTAACTCAAGAAACAGCAAGTATTTACTCTAGCAAATAGAGCCTCTTATTTTATTTCTAGGATTATGATCCCCTCATATTCCCCCGTTTAAATGTTTATTTTGTTTTTGGCAAAATTTAATAGCATCATGCCTAAATATAATCTAATAAGATTCTTTTTAATCGTTTTAGATGACATATAGGGTTTTTATAATTAAAATTCCACTTTGAAATAGATATGAAAGGAAGACTACATGATCAGATGTTATTAAACTTGGTAATAGTTTAACGGTGGGCATGGTAATTTCTTTTCTGCCAAATAAAAAGTTCAAAAACTCACCACCATTATAAAAGTGGTGATGTATGCAATACTGTTTAGCAAAACCGTACTTGAAGACATCAGTTTAAAATATGTTTCATCATTTATGAAAAGTGTTACAAAGCATGTTCAATATGTGTTATCTCAAAAGCACTTTTTATGGTGATAATCTGAACAATTTGGCTGAACTAAAAAATGAGATGCACTGACGTGCGTAATATTCCTCTTGATATGATAAGACTATAGTTGAGAATGCTTACAGTTGATAATCCCTCTCGGGGACTCACCTATTATAGATAAGTTCGGGTGTCCCAATCTCGAGGTACTCAGAGATCTTTATCAGCTTTCAATTTATTCTCCTCTCCACCTTCTGCTCTAAGAATGTCTTCTGGAGATTTTCACACTTCTCCCATAAAAAGGTTATATGTTGAGTGTTACGAACCAGATTTATTCATCAGAAGAAAAAAGCCTTCTTTACATTATTATTTTAAAGTTCAATTTAATTCGGGCCATCCATATTACTATTTTAAACTCCGACCTTTTCTGCTTCGTTTGCAAGAAGCTAGAACATATTTTGAACCTATATTTTAAACCACGATGCGCAATATTTTAACAGAGCTAAATATGAACCATCTGGAATCATCCCCACATCCATTTAACAGTATTCCTCCATGGAGAATCCATACCTCTTAATCCTTTTGTAAATTTTAGCAAGTCTGACTCAGTAGATATTGTTTGCCAGCAGTCATTCCTTGAACACAGGTCCCATTATCTGACTTGCATTTCTGTTTACACTGACGAATCCAAGATATCTACCCATGCCTCATTTGCAGTAGTTTTTCCAAATAAAATTTTTTGTTTCCACCTTTCTTCATGTTATTCTATTTTTACTGCTGAGACTATTGCAGTTTAGCATGCTTTATTAGAAATTTGTTAATTCAAATATTAATTCATTAACAGAACTGAATCAATTTTTAATATTTTAGTAGTTTATAATGAACATTGAAATCATTACGTAGTAGCGCAATCAGTGAAATACAAGGATTTGAGTATTTCTCACTTGTACATGAAGAATGCTAGTTCAATTTTTGCGAAAATAAATCATTTTTGATACGTAATTTCTTTGAGAATTATTTAAGAAAAAGAGAAATAAAAGAAAGTTTCCTTGTTGATCTATTTAGGAATTGAGTTAAATTTTTTACATACTACTTGTTTTTAATTTTAACATCGCCGTAACTATAACTTTAATTAATTAAAAGGTTTGATGGAACGATGAAGGAAGTTCGGATTTCATGAAAACAAAATACATTGCAACAGATCGGGTAGTAAACAAAATTTTAAAAATTATATATAAGGGAAATTAGTTAGTTTAAATTAAATTAATTAATTAAATTAAATTAATTAGTTTTAAGTAAGTCAAGTTTTGAGTTTATGAGCTAATACCTTCAGAACCTGGCAAATATCAAATATTTAAATAACATATATTTTAATTAAAGTCTGGACTTTGAAATGTTGATAGTGATGTTTCCATTCTTTTAAAAGCTTGAGTAGGAAATTATAGCGGGAAAAGATATAGATTTTCAAAAAGAACGGAAAAATTACAAAGACAAGAATAAAATGAGTCAAAGAAATGCAACACAGTCATCTTATCAGATATAGAATGAAATAAAGGTGATGTTTTCAGCATGTACAGTTAAATGATTTCAATAATACATTTCTTCTTAACTTAAAAAACATCGCATTTTTAATCTTTCTTTATAATCGATTTTTTTTATTTATACAATATTCAAACAATTGTAATATTTTAATATTCGATTTCAAAATCAAATGGAAGTTATCAAATGTAATATCATTGTTAGTGTTTTCTAGAAATAAATATCATTTTATTGGTCACATTTTCGCTCGTGAAGTCCTAAATTCGAATTATTTCCAAATGAAAATAGATATTTGATTTCATTGTATGCAGAGTTTCTTTGAGAACTTTTTCCGAAATTTATTAACATAGATAATTTTGTGAGATTTTCTTTTGCCACCCTCTTAAAAGATTGTCTTAAAACTCAGACACAAAATTATTGTCTCTGAAATGAATCATTATATTTTTGAAAAAATTTGAATGGATACGCAATTTATAATTAAGTTTTACAAAATCCTAATGAAATTATGTTTGCTTAATGTTGAACTATAAATTTTATATATCTATTTGTTACGTTTGGAAAACCACTTGATCATCTGGAAAATTGGTCATATTCATTGATTATATATTCATTACATGTATTGACTTTCCTAATCGAATCCAAATCCACGATGTTATTGTATTATTTAAATGTAAATGTGAATTCATCAATTTTCTAACTTTCGAGGCATCGTAGGTTTACTATCGTAAGTTTTTTTTATAGTAAGTTAAGTCATCATGTTAATTACACAGAGCCTAAACATAATATTTTCTCTTAACTTTCATTTAATTTAGAAATTCATGAGAAAAAATATTTGAAGAAAGGTGGAAAAAAGGACAATTTCTTGAATTTTAGGAAAACAAGGAAATTTTTGTTAGAAATTAAAATTAACTTTTTTTTAAAAAAAGGAAGGGCTTGCATGATTGTTTAGCTAATTTTAGATAAAAGTCAACTTTGGAACGATAAAAAATACATTTTTTACATTATTGACGGAAGCTATCACAGGAAAAAATTAGCTTAAATTTTAACTAAAATTTCAAAGCATTTCGTCGAAACGCACATTTTTTATTTTCAAGGTATAGATGTGCTAAATTTTGTAACGATATGTCAAATGGTCAGGCCTGTAAGGTGGAACACACACACACACAGTCTACTTCACTACTCATTTCATTGTAAGAATTCATTAAATATGAAATTAAAATATCGAGAATTCTGTAATCACGTTTTTATAATTTTAGTATAGTAGTAAATTTAATATACTATTATAATTACTTAACATACACTTCACGATTTCCATTCACGCCGAAATGCTTGATTACCCTATTCTTGGTTTGAACAAAAAAAGTGTTATTAGATTGATTATGAACGATTTTGTGTTCAAAATATTCTATTTTTTCCTTAAATTCCATTCTTCTTTTTTAGATAGGTCCAAATCTTTTCAAATTAACTTAATAATAGCAACTTTTGGCAACTAGTTCGATCAAAGCTTGGTAAAAAAGTGCAATAAAATATTTTATGTCTATTATTGTGATTTTAAAGGCAGTATCAAAAAATACGCTGAAATTGGAAATTTAAATGATCCGGCACAATTAATGTAATATTTTATTCTATTAAATTCGTGTAGACATTTCTCAATTTCTTGTCATTTCAT
Source organism: Argiope trifasciata (assembly GCA_026543055.1). Lineage (NCBI taxonomy): Eukaryota > Metazoa > Arthropoda > Arachnida > Araneae > Araneidae > Argiope > Argiope trifasciata. Next base: position 340,155 of record JAPMOQ010039775.1, read on the forward strand.
TTGAAGTATGAACATTAAGTTAAAACTAAATTTCTACTACTTGTAAACCTAGGTTTCATTTGAAAGTACAAGAAAAGTTAAGAAATTTAATAAAAATATGCCTCTGACAAAAGACTCTGGCACCTAGAAATAAGCCGTATATTTATTAAAATCTATGGAAGAAAAAAAGGAAGTTGAAATATGCGTGCAACAATGAAAAGAATCAAACTTTCATTTCAAAAATGGGATATGAAAATATGCTTCTGAAGAAAAATTAAAAATACATCTTTGAATGAAGCAAAAGCAAAAGATATTACAAAATAAACAATAAACTTCTTTAATTTATACAAAAATAAATTAAAAAGTGTACTGCAACAAAACATGCTATTTTATTTAAGAGGATGCTGAAACTACTTCAGCGAAGTAATATTTTTGAAAGTAAAGATGAAAAAAGTCACTATTTCGCTTAATTAATTTTTAATTAAAACTTTAATTACAGTTTTAAAAACTGGGTGTTTGATGCACGTTTCCATTTTTAAAAATTAAATCAGTGTGAAATAGGATACCTCTAGATTTAACGATCTGGATTTTATACCTAAAATAGCAATAATTAAGCTAAGTATATGTGTAAAGATTTTCAATGAATTCGATATTCTTCGTAAATTCTGATAGATTTAAAGTTATATCATTATTTTCAGAATTTATCTTTACTACTAAATATAGAACATTTGATTTGTTACAAGAACACAAATTTAATCTGTTAATGAATAATTGATAAAAAGTGAAAAGTGATCTGCTTTTAAGCAAATTGAAAGAGATCGAATCTTTATTTCTTCTTCATTGAGAAACATTTGTTTGTGTGATTTTTTCCCATGCTTTGAATTACGACTGATTTCTCTAATTGGTTAGATTTTTTAAACTTGAACTTATGCAATCTTCAATTAAAATATTAATATTAAAATAATATCTTAAAATAATCTTAAAATTTCTTTACTATTTAAGAAGTATTTATGCAATAAGATTATCCGAAAATTATATGTTTCATGTTAATTGAGATAATAAAAAAGAGCAACTGAAATAGAGCTATTTTTGAGATTGGGTTTTATATTTAACGCTTTTACCTCTACAGACGAGATATCTCGTCTTTGAGATTCTTCAAATCACTGGTTTCTGTGGGCTGAATTTTGTGATGAAAAAAGTAAAAGTATTCTTCAAATATGAATTCGAAATATCAATCTATCTAAATTGACACAAAGGACAGATTTTAGCCTAAAGAAAGCAGTAATTGGAAAAAATGTCTACTTCAATTGCATTGTATCATTATTGAAAACATTAAGAATATGAGTAATGCATTTATATTTGTAGAGTATTCACAATACTTTAATATCATTTTCCTGCTTTTAAATATTTAATGAAACAATTAAAATGGTTTCAATCTGTTATTGAAATATAACCCCCTTCTTTGTAAAAGCATTTTCTTTTTAAAAATCTATAGAAATTCAACATAAATTTGCATTATTAATGAACTAAATGGACTAAACTGATATTAGAAAAAAAGATATTTCAATATAATTAAAAGATACTATTTTATTCTCAAACTGGTTTTCAGACCCATTTTTTGCAGTAAAAATTTTGGGTAATAAATGCCAAAAATCAGACATTTCGGCTATTTAATAAATCTTAAAAAACCCTGCAAGTTGCGCAGTTTTACGTTATAAAGTATGCTTATGTATGCCAAATATGACAGCTATACTCAAATAGTCTATTCTTTAATTAAATTTTTAATTCACGTACAAAACGCCTCCACATCACATGAATATATACTATGCGACTATTATGTCATCCTTTCTGGAATTCACAAGCAAACATTAACCCTCCTACACGTTGTTGTATAAACTTGTGAGGCGAAAAAGGAACAGAAAGTACATAATTGCGTTACGAAACGAGAAAGTTGAGAATCAAACACTTTATTTCTTACTTAAACTAAAAATATTTTCTTATATTTCTCAGAATTGATGGCTTAGAGCTTTATATCCTTTATAAGAAATTTAAATTGATCAATCATCTGAAACAACTTTATTCTGTAATCGGGAATTTCGCTGAGATATAATAATGGACTTATTTGGAGCAGTTCTAAGAAATGTTAGATAAAATATTCTTATTGAAAGATTTTGTTTCGCCAGAACTTGTCAAATGAAGTTTTATCTTGTAATTGGAGTAAGGAGGCGTAGTTCTATTTTATTTCAGATACCCATTACAGACAGAATTTTTTGGAAATAATTTTTTTTTTGTTGAAAATAGAGAGGTTTATTGATTTTAACTCCAAGATGTTCATTACTGAAGATTTTCAAACGAGGGAAACTGTCTATTTACTTTTGTAAGTTTTTTTATGGCTCAACATTAAATAGCTTAATTTAAACGAATTGATTTAAAAATGGTTTTTGACTTTCGTTCCTGCATAAAACATTTAAAAAATGCTTTAAAAATAAAAATATGTTTTTATTATCGAGTACAGGTAAAAGATTTATTGCTTATCGAAAAAATTAAGTTTTATTTTTCAAAAAAATTTCACGACATTATTTGATTATAATAAACACATATATTTGAAAGAAAAAACAAGTGTGTTTGAACAAGTGTATCGAATACAGATCTTCTTAAATACGGAATCCTGATGATCGATAACTGTCAGAGACATCGAGCTTCAGGACTTAAAAAGCTTAAGTCTCTGAACAAACAAATTTGAATTTTTAAACAGATTTTTACAAATATGAGAATGATATTGTTATATTCTTACTCAAATAGATTTCAGTTTCTTATTCTAGGAAACAATTTATCAACAAATCGGAATAAATAGCAATTTTTTCATGCAATAAAAATGAAATACTTCATTAATTCTGATATGAAATGTTGGTAGGTGTGTCTGAACCAATATTTATATGACAATATCGTGGACTATTTGTTAGATAATATACGTAACTATGGCCGGTACTTTCCCTTGATGATGCTATTTTCTTTTATAGAAATCTGTATACTATATAATTCCCCACAAGTAATGGAACAGATGGGTTTCTTATAACTACTTTGCTCTTCCAGATGGAAACTAAACATCTGTAGATCAATATATAATATAAATAAATTTAGAAATGAAAAATATTGAAAATATTACAAAGAATTTCCAGAGACAAAATGTGTTCAGATGCTTTGAACGCTTCCACAATTTTGAAATATCTGAAATATCATTAACACAAGAAACAGCAAGTAATTACTCTAGCAGGTAGAGCCTCTTATTTTTTCTCTAGGATTATGATACCCTCATATTCCCCCATTTATATATTTCTTTTGTTTTAAGCAAAATTTAATAGCTTCATACCTAAATATTTAATCTAATTAAATGCTTTTTAATCGTTTTACATGACATATAGGGTTTTTACAATAAAAATTCCACTTTGAAAGGGTCATAAAAGGAAAACTACATGATTAAATGTTATCAAATTCGGTAATAGTGAAAAGGTGGACATGGCAATTTCTTTTCTGTCAAATAAAAAGTTCAAAAACTCACCACCATTATAGAAGTGGTGATGTATGCAATATTTTTTAGCAAAACAGTACTTGAAATGTGTACAAAATAGTACAAACTTCAGTTTAAAATGTGTTTCATCATTTCTGAAAAGTGTTAAAAGAACATGTTCAATATGTGTTATCGCAAAAGCACTTTTTTATGGTGATAATATGAACTATTTGGCTGAACTAAAAAGATGAGATACACTGACGTTCGTAGCATTCCTTTTGATATGATAAGACTACAGCTGAGAATGTGTACTGTTGAGAATCCTCCTCAAGGACTCAACTACTACAGGTGAGTACTGGTGTTCCAATCCCAGTTCCAATATTTTATAGGACTATCTCTTGTGGCTTTACAGTTTTATACTGCTGGATACCATCCTATGTGTAAATATATGGTAATGAATAAGCTGATAAGAATCCCAAATCCGCAACTCGCATTCTAGAATCATCCCTATCTTCATGCGATTTAAAGAAACAAATAAGAAATTGTCTTTACATGAACCTGCAAACTCAAACTTTGAAACTCTAAGCAAATTTCATACTTACAAGCCTATTATAGAAAATTGGCCTATGAATTATCGAAAAAAGACACAATTTTAACTCGTCTGAGAATCGGTCATACTAGATTCACACATAGACATCTGTTATGAAATGATCAATTGTCGATATGCCCACATTGTGATTATGGAATAACAGTTTGTCATGTCCTTATTGAATGCCCGCGTTTTAATGCTGAACACTTTTTTTATTTCAAAACTACAGCAATGACTTTACCATGCTTGTTTGGCAGAGATCCGCATAAGAACCTTTTTAAAGTCTACAGGTTTATATGCCTTAATCTAAACTCCTTTCTTCGGCTTCGTTTTGCCTTATTATTACATATCCTTTTTATCGATTAAATACATATGTAAAAATTGTTTTGATTAAACTTTGAATTGGAAATAGAATTATTTGGCGTAGTATGACCTACAAAATGGTTCTTGTGCCCTGAAATATTAAACCGAGTCTGCGTAAGGCGATTTAACTTAGTTTTAGAAAATGGTGGATGCCACATTGAACATACTTCGTAACACGTTAAAGAAAGAGTGAAACATATTTTAAATCGATATTTTTCTTCATGTTTAGCGTTTTGCATGCAAAATCTTTCTGTCCGGGTGACTATTGTCAAAATACAGTGACATACTTCTCACTTATAATTAAACTTTCTATAAATGATTTGAATTTTTATTTCCCGAATGCTCTATACTTGAATTAGAAAAAAGAAATTGTGGAATGTTTTTACGTATCCGATTATAATTTTTTATTTCAAACATGGAATAGTTTTTCTTCCTTGACGTCATAGACTGCTAATTTATCATCAGGATTGAATCAATTTCTCTTCTTTATTTTAGATGCTGAAATATTTCAATTTCACATCGATAAGCCAACTTTTCTATTGAAATATTATAGCCATTGAGTTGTTAAATATATAAATAAAACAAAAAGAATGAATACAGTAGGTAAATAAAAAATTGGAATCAGTTCCATACAGAAAATTATAAATGCCAATGAAATTTTGAACGTGCAATTATTTCAAAAAATTGTAAAATATGTTTGGGAGCTATCATAAAATCTTTAAAAGTTTCAAAAGATGTTTTGCTGAAAAATGAAACCCGTATTCAGGAGTTTAATACAAAAACACTACAACTTATTTTTACTTCTTACTTACTTTAGGTCTTTATATCGATTTATGGAAAAACCAGATTCTTTAACAAAATTATTATCAGTCTAAAAAAGTTAAATTATTCTACGAAAACTATTTTTAAATTGAAAAAAAAAATCAATTTTCTTGAACAAAAACATAATTCTTTAATTAAATTACTAGATGCCATAAAATGTGTAATACTTTCTACCAAAACAATACTTTATCTTAAAAAAATTCTTCAAGTTTCTTAAGAAAAAACATAATTATTAGAAGTCATAAAAGGGGTAAAAACATAAATTATTAGAAGCCATAAAAGGAGTAAAATATTATATTAAAACGCTATCTTTAAATTTAAGGAAAAAATTACACCAATTTTTTTTCTTAAAAACACATTCTAAAGATCATGTATACATTATCTATATTAAAACAATTATCTAGATTCTATCCTATTTTGAAACCTTGAAAATATTTTTTTTTCTATTATAAGATGACAATCAACGCGAATTTCTAAAAGATATTATGAAACCTTATTAGTTTGTAATTTAAGATGAACTTTCTAAAGTCGTTTCTAAAGTTTCAATAATCTTTTAAGCAACACAATAAATGTCAGAACAAGAATATGCGTGGAAATGAGTTTCAAAAGGAGCTTGAGTAATTGGAGGAATATTCCTTATTGCTTTCATCGATAGAGTTGATTATTTTAAGAATAAAGAAAATCCAATTATTCTTTTCTGCATATCAGAAAAAGGTATTAATAACGTTTTTTAAGAAAGGCTAGTCTTTTTTTCATTATTTTGTTTTTATTTAATTTCTTTTCTTTCCTTTTCAATCCAGAGTGAAGGAAAAATATTAATTAATCTTCTAATGGAGCCCTCAGGTAATGAGATGATTATCTGGATATTGCTTATTATTCTGGTTATTGAGCATTTGGAATTAGCAATTGTTTATCATATGCTATGATGGTCAAATGCAATAACTTTTACTTATGACTTAATTAGTTTTTTTTTCTTTCTTTTCATTTGTTTTTACTTTATTTAAAATATACTCTTAAATGATGAAAGGGTAAAGAGAATCGATCCTTTATTTGCAAAGCTTGTTATTAATTTTGTTAATTCTTCTGTTGTTGTTGTTGGTGTAATTTTTGTTAGGATGATAAAGAATAGTTGATATATTAAAATCTTTGACATTTTCATAAGAAAAAGTGGAACTCACTAATCATTTTAAAACTAATTAAAAAAATTTTTTTTTAAAAATTGGATTTTTAAAAATTATTGTTTTTATATGTATTGTCATCTATAATACATAATTCTATAAATACAAAAAAATTGAAAATACGATATATTTTGAGAAATAGATTTTTTTTTTCGTAAAATTACCCAAAACGGTAAACACTCAACACAAAATATTAATGAAGAAATCCTATTTTACTTTGTACACAAGTTATAGAATATAAAGATGAATGAAATGAGCCAACATCTAAGAAACAATTTGAGATGCAAAGAAGTTATGGGTGAAAATATACGAATATTTGCATTTGTTTCATAAATTCACAACTTATTTTTTCTAAAAAGTCGTTAAAGGGAAAAGTATTTCACCAACAATAAAACTTTTGATTCATTTCATTGCCCATATTAGTTAAAACACACGCTGAAATTTCTATCTAAATACCTCTATTCGTTGAGATAACATGTTAACCGTGGATAATTTTTTTGAAAATTAAATTTTTGAGAAAATTGAAATTAAAAACAAATTTTAGCTGAAAAATATGTTTTGCTTAAAATTTCCCTAGTTGACAAATCAGGCCTTCCTTTTCCTAGGAAATATAAACTGTTTTGTAAAGAGGAAAGTCTAAACTACCAGAAATAAAAACAACAAAATATCGCTAATGAGGTCGAAAACTAGTGTTTTTAACTAAGTCGGTTGCCTTAATTGTAAGCTAATCAGCTTTCGCAACCATTTATTCATCAACCAAATTAATATCATTGGTTTGTTAATATCAGCTAATTTCGAAGAAATATGTCTCATCACATCAAATGAAAAATCAAAGCTTTTATAAATCATACTTCTGTAATAAACATAGAACCTTCTGCAAGCAAAGTATTTAAATGGATCGAGTTCTTCAGGCTACGTTTGCGTCGAGTTACAATTAAAGATTTTTCGAAATTTCGAGTTGGATGGTGGAGGAATTGCCAGTGAAAACAATTGAATGTTTATTTAACTGAGCATTTTTTTAAATACGCATTTTGAAAAAAAGAGTCTTTCAAGATTAAAGTCTTATGTGCAGTACAGAACAATGTTCAAAATTTATGCAATATATCAAGAATTATTCAACAAAAGTTTCACAGATTCATCCTAAAATTCAGTTTTTAGTTTTACTTGAAAACAATATTGAAATGACGGGAATAAGAATATTTTATTTTGTTTAGATCTATAAATATATTTCAAAGAATTATGATGCCTAAATTTTACACAGTTCTTTGGTCCTATGGAATCATGATTCTGCAAGGTCTAACGTTCAATAAATACATGAACATTTTTGCTCTTTGTGATTGAATCTGCCCGATTTATAAATTTTGAACTTAACGATTTGGAACAACCCACATTTTCTGACCCTGAATTGAAAGCATATATATTAAACATTTCTTACCTTAAATAAAGCTGATTTATTGAATTAATAACGTAAGCATAGCGAAAGATCACAGAACACTTTGCTTTGCATTTATTTTTTTAGAAAATGTCATATTTCTAATTTATTTCATTTCATATAGTCACGTACTGAGAATTACATACCTGTATGTTCAGATTTTCAGTATAATTTAACTAATTTTTTAATTTGAGCTTTTCTCAATATCATGACAAATCGTTGATGAAAGTTAATTTTTTCCATAATGTGCTAATGGTAGCTTGAAATGAAAATTAATTACATTTTGATAAATTCTTGAGCAATCTGTTTAACATATTTTTTATTTTATTAAAATATGGATTTAATTCACCGTTCATAATATTATCATTAAAAAATATTTTTGACGCAAAAATCACATTTCAATAACAATATTTTCAGTGGTTGTAGTGAGGAAACGCAAAAATTGAGCTTATTTTTAATTAATTAAAATTCAAAACAAATCGCTCTGAGATGCACATCCCTGATCTTAAGGTAATCACACGCCGAATTTGCTAGCTGTAAGTTGCACGGTCTTAACTGCACAGCACCAATACACACACTGAGCTTTATATTAAGGTATCCGACTACGTTCAAAAGAAAAAATTTTGCAAAATTTGGACTTTTAAAAAAACTATTTATGGTTTTCAGATGTATTGTAAATTGTAAATAGTATAAATACAAAAAAAAAAAATTATTTGAAAATATAATATATTTTGAGAAATAAGGAAATTTGTGGTAAATTTTAATGAAATTTAACTAAAACGATTAACATTCTACAGAAAATTGTAATCACGCAATCCTATTTTTCTTTGTACACAAATTACATAATATAATAATGAATGAAATGAACCAAAATCTAAGGAAGGTTTGAAATGCAAAGAAGTTATGGGTAAAAATATGCGTATATGCATTTTTTCCCATTAAATCACAACTTATTTTTTCTAAAAACACCTTCAAATGAAAATGTATTTGACTAACAACAAAATTTTGGTTCATATCATTGCCTACATTATTTAAAACGCACGCTGTAACTTTTATGTAAATAATGATATTAGGTTTTGAGATATAATGTTAATGGTGGAGAATTTTCATGAAAATTAAAATAAAAAGAAACTAAAATTAAAATGAAGCCAAAAACAAATTTTATATGAAAAATAAGTGACCATGGATGATAGGTCAGGCCTTTCCTTTTCCCCGGAAACATAAACTGTTTTGGAAAGAGGAAAGTCTGAACTACAAGAAATAATAATTAAAAAACATTCCCCAATGTGGCCGATAAACATTGTTTTTAACTTAGTTGGATACCTTGATCCTTACTAATCCGATGTCTCCTCTCAGGCACCATTATTTTGTCGTTTTATTTAATTATTATTTAAATTTTGACAGGTAAAATAAATACATTAGAATGTTAAATATATGTAGATTAATTTTCCAGGAAAACTAATCTCAAAACATTCATATAGAGTAACTTTTCGGAGCAATAATCAAGTCCTTTTGTTAGTAAAAATATTTATGCATCAAATTTCTTTTTCGAGATCAAAGGGTTATGTATAGATAGATATAAATCTGTAGAGAGTCAAATATATTTTGCATGTTTTCTCAAATAGTTTTTAACGTAGTCGGATACCTTAACCCTCAGCAATCCGATGCCTTCTCTCAGGCACCATTCATAGCAGTGCGTTATTTTCGTTTTATTTAATTATTATTTAAATTTTGACAGGTAACAGTACATAAGAATGTTAAAAATATGTAGATTAATTTTCCAGGAAAACTGATCTCAAAACATTCATATAGAGTAACTTTTCGGAGCAATAATCAAGTCCTTTTGTTAGTAAAAATATTTATGCATTGAATTTCTTTTTCGAGATCAAAGGGTTATGTATAGATATATATATAGATCTGTATAGAGTCAAAAAGATTTCGTATGAATAAAAATGGCGTTGAGTCTGGAAAGTAAAAAAGTAAACCAAAATCGAAGAAAAATTTTGAGATGCAAATAAGTTAAGGGAAAAATATATGTATATATGTTTTATTTCATTAGTTTATAAATAAGTTTTCCTAAAAACACCAATAAATGAAAAAGTATTTTACCAGCAATAAAGCATTAGGTTAATTTCATTTTCCATATTATTTAAAACTCCCGATGAAATTTTTTAGGTAAATGTCTCTATTAGTTTTGGGAATATCATGTTAACGGTGGCGAATATTTATGAAAATTATAGTTTTGAGAAAATTGAAGTGAGAGACAAATTTTAGCTGAAAAACATGTGACCCTGGATGATAGGTCAGACCTTTCTTTTCCTAGTAAATATAAACTGTTTTCCAAAGAGGAAAGTCTGTACTACTAGAAATAACAATTAGAAAAAGATCACTAATATGGTCGAAAACCACTGTTTTTATAGTAATCGGATACCTTAAGAACGGTAAAAATATGTCGATTAATTTTCCAGGACAACTCAACTTGAAAAATTTATATAGATTAACTTTTCGGAACAATAATCAAGTCCTTTTGTTTAGAAAAATATTTATGCAATCGAATTTCTTTTTCGAAAGCAAAGGGTTATGTATAGATAGATATAAATCTGTATAGATTCAAATAGATTATGCATGAGTAAAAACGGCGGTGAGTCTGAAAAGTAAAAAAGTTTGAAGGCCATTTTGCACTGTCGGGAGTATAAACCTAATATCATAATGAAAGACCCCAATATTGATTCGAAATTCTGTCGACCAATTTATCGTCCGTTTCCTCATGTATCATAGAATCAAAGCTCAGAACAATTGAGATGCATATCTTTGAATTTTAAATGAAACAAAATTTTTCACTTTCCCCTCAAAGATATCTATCAAAGCTTGAAAGAGAATAAATGGAGTTATTTCAATGAAATTATCTAAAGCAGCTGGAAAGGACCTTCCTTCCTTTCACTTGGCCTTTACTCAAACAGAAAAGGCAGATCCTTTGCTGACGAAATTTGTTATAGCTTGAAATATAATACTTGGGATTATTTTAAGTTGTATTTTGGTTTGCAGTCAATTAGGAAGATAATTTACTTTTTAAAAAAGAAAAATATCACGTGGAATCTATGAACTATTTTCACACATCTTTTAAAAGGTTCCATATTGCATCGAGTTTGAAGTAAAGATGATAAATTTAGATTGAGAGTGTTGAATATTTGTAAAAACAAAAAATATTTACAGAGGATACATACATATACACACTACTGATAGCAATAGAAGAATGTTAAAACATTACTTTACTAATGTAATAAAGCAAAAACTCATGATAATTAACGGGTTTTAAATCAGATGTTTTGTAAAAATATATTCTTAAAGATTAAGCTTTAGGGAAAGAGAATTAAGGAAATCTAAGACCGCCAATTTCAAATTATCATGAGAGAACATTATTATTTTTAAGTCATTGATCGTCTTAATTAAATAAGCTTTTAACCATTTTAAATCGGTTTAAAATAATCATGGAACCTATCGGTCTTGCTCCTTTTCTCTTTATCTATAAATATATATACACATAATGATAATTTTTTTAACAATAATTTTCAATTTTCTAGCAGGCAAACAAAGTTCTGGAACTCGATTGATTTTGAAGTAGGAAACACGCACGCACGCACACACACACACACACAGTTTTTTCTAAATATCAACACACGCCTACTCTGTTAGTCTCGTGATCGTTTCAAACCAGTTTAAACTGTTTAAAGACTTAAATTAATTAAGACAATTTGTAAGAATTGAGAGAAGGTGTAATTTGAAGTCAAATTGTAACTTTAGTTGTCGATAAATCGATAAATGTGACAACCTCCTGCATTATTTTCCGATAATTTTAAAAGCGAAACATTGATGCTGAAAAGCGATAATTCCCTCATTTGTTGCCTACGCATTTTATGGCTTCAAAAATCTGAGCCAAAACAATATCAATTTTTTATATGATAATAAATTATTTAAATTTGCTAAACTGAAATTATTTTTGAAATTCTTTATATATTATAAATATCTTCAGTAGTCAAATAAGTCAAAATTGTCCTCAATTGATGAATTCTATAATTCAATGTATCGTACACCTCATTAGTATTTCAATAACATTGAGGTATTATATTTCGCTTTAAAATCGAAATGGGTGCAAAAGCTTTAAAAATATCTTAAGTAAGGAAATTAAAATTCATGCTTTTGAAAAGATTATTAACATTTTTAGAGAAATTTTCAAAATTAACTGTAAATTTATTAAAATCACATAGAATAAAATTTTTATTATAAATTATTTTTCATTAATAATGAAGTGATGATGCGAAAGTATAAAACATACTAGGAAAAAAAGTACTTTCATTCTTATAAATAACTATTTATAATATTGTTTTCTAAATTATTAGAAATGTTTATGTAATCCACACCTGTATTCTGTACACCATTAATATTTTTGCAGTACTAATTTCTTAAGAATTTGTTAACAACTATAATTTAAATGAACTTATGATCAGTATTATGATTTATTTTAAAATCCTAATGAGTACATAGGTTTTAAAAACATCTTAAGCAGAATAATTAAATTTGGTTTTAAAAGTTCATAAATATTTTTTGAAAATTTTAAAAAAGTAAATATTTTTAAAGTTATAACAAGATCTCATATTTACTACAAGTTCATTTACATTAATGGTGAAGAGATAATCTAAAATTATAAAATATATTTGTAAGAAAAGTGTTTTTGTTCTTTCATTGTATTGTTTACTACATTGTCTTCGAAATTATTATAAATGTATATAAAAAGATTCTATTTTAATTTCTCCCTTAGCTGTTATTGATATATGATAAAAAGCTATAAAATACAATGTAATAACCAAAATTTTATTTTTTATAACTGAAGTAAAAAATAATTTTAAAAAGTAACATCAA
>JAPMOQ010039775.1:353342-390443 GCA_026543055.1 Argiope trifasciata
TATATATATATATATATATATATATATATATATTTAAAAAGAAATTCATTATTTTTCTACCTAATTTTATGCTTTTAGATTATGTTTTAAAAAAAATTCTGCATTTTTGGGGGAAAATAATTTATTTAATTCCTCCTATTAGTTCACAGTCTCTCTCCATATACTTATTTACACATCATGGTCAAATTTTAACTCGTTAATAAAATACTTTTTTTATTTATTCACTCAACTTCAAATACATTTTATAAAAGTTGTAGCAGATAACATTTGGTGTTAATACAATTTTTAAAAATATTAATTCATTAATTAAATCAATTTTTAATATTTTAAATAGAGTTTTAGTAGTTTGTAATGAAAAATGAAATCAACATGAAGTAGCTCAACTGGTAAAATGTAAATAGTTCGATATTTTTCACATGAAGGGGAATAATGTGAGCTCATTTTTTACAAAAATCAATAATTTTTGATAATAATCTTTTTAATAATTATTTAATAAAATATTACTAAAATAAAAATTTCTTTGTTGACCTAAGTATGAATTGAATTTTAAATTTGCTTTTATATTACTTGTTTTTTATGAAAGTTATGAAGTACTTTTAATATACATCCCTCCAAATTCTTTTTCATGAGAAAAATTTCAAATCGGAAATAAGAAAGCGATGTAAATTTTGAGAAAATACTATTTTGAGTAATTTTTATCATTTGTATTTCAAGTAAATTCCTTTCATACAATTCATTCCGACACAGTTTATGAGAAATACAGAAGACAAACACAATTTAAATGTAAGAGTTTGTGTAAGCAAATTTGATAAATATACTTGGAATCACATTTTATTGCATAAATAATTGGTTTAATGTGGTGTAATAACTAATTCAAATCAGTTACTTTATTAATTTTAATTAGTTATTCACAATTAATTGTATATTAATTTGCTAACTATATATTATTTATTTCGATAAACATTGGCAACGGAAACTCTATGATTAAACAAAGTGCCAATTTCATATTTCGGAGCCTAGAAAAGTAAAAACTGCTAAATGAACACGTTAATGCAAGAAAGAATTTGTAAAATTAAAATAATTTAGTAAACAGCAAAATATTTTGACCCTTAATATTTTGATCCTCAGTTTTACCTCAAACCTTTTAGGCATTAAACTATATTTTATCTTGGAAAATATTTCACTGTAAAGGATTTCCTCTCTAATTAATTTTATTTTTATATCATTCTAGTCGAACATTCAGTTTCTAAAGAAAAAATGTCTTAAATGGTGTAAACAATTATATTTGGTGTTATAATTGTCAATTAATTCATTATGCAAACATAAAATATAAATTCCATTTAATCTAGGTTTTCATTGTATCATAGATAAATAGTTTTAATATCTAAGATTTTATGAAAAAAAATCAGATTTTTTTAGCGGACACAACTGAATTATCATAATAATATTAATATTCTTTTAAAGACTTTATTTCAATTTCTTTCTTAAAGAAGCTAATTTAATAATCGTAACCTACATCGTTTATTTAATAAAAAGAGCTAAATTTAAAAATTGCGCAATGAATTTTGTTCTCAACAGAGTGGCACTGTGTTTAAAAATGTATCAGGAGTATTTAAATTATTCTGACAAGCAGAACAATGAGAACATGCAAAGATTTTGAATTATAATATTATAAGAATTATACTCTGTCATGGTATTAAAATCATTATGATCCATGCAGAGGAAGAAATCTAATCTATGTTTTCGAGAACAATTCTTTAATGATCACATTTCACACAAAACAAAAACAAACAAGAAATACAAGACATTAAAGTGCGCACTCATTAACGTAACAGCTTCTCATCTCCTTATAATAACACTTGAGACACCTAGTCAGGTATCGCCCCCCATTATCCAAAAGAGAAGATAGAGTAATGTAAATGCTACAACTGAATGTTTGAAAACAACACAAAATATTTTTCTATACATTTTTAAACTGTAAGCATTAACTATTGAACAATTGTAAACATTTACCTATTATTTCCAACGAATTGAAATTTGGTTATAAAACTTCAATTGAAATTTAAACTGCAGAATTTTTGATTCCATAAATATTTCAAAGAAATTTTTTATATTTATTCACAGAATTATAAGCAAAATGTTGAGTGGGAATAATACACAAAAATGAATATTTGTAATTTATTCAGCAGCTTCTAGTTTAAAGGAAGTTATTTTTTTAATCATTTTTTTTTTACTAGTTCAGGGAAGTGAAGTTAAAGGGACATTCAGAAGAAAGTTAAAATATTTATATAAAATCAAAATATCCTGGTTTTCAAAACACTTTCTGAAAAATCTCATATAACTTCTAGTTAAAGATGCATGAAATAATGTAATATATTGTCAATGACAATTAATATTTGAAATTGCAATCAAAAAGAGAGGATTCAGTTTGAATATATTTTTATGCCTGAATTAACTATGTTTAATTAAAACCCTTATTTTTATACAAATGTCAAGTTTTAAAATTTTAATTGCAATTAAAATTATATTTTCTATTTTTCTGTATATATTTCAATTTTTTATCTATAATATATCTATATTTCAATTTTAAATTTTTAATTGAGATTTAATTACATGATTTTAAATGATTTTATCGAATATATTCCAACTGAATTCTTATTAACATAGAAAAAGAAATGTTATATCTTTAATAGCAAACAAGTTGGCGGAAAATGTTGAAACTTGTTTTTAAATTATTTAAAAAAAGTTTTAAAATAGAATATAAAAGTATTTTTTATGTCAATGCGTTATGAAATAGTGTCTAGCAATTGATTAAAAAAAAGCAATTTATGCCAAAAAAAGAAGAAAACGAGATTAGAAACTGAAAAGAAAATGAAATTTATATTTTGAAATAGAATAACCAAGAAATTCAATCATTATATAAAGAAGAATGCGCGAAAATTAAGACTTATGTCTTGAGGCATCTCTTCCCTGGAAATAAATTCATCTAATGAAAATCTCAACGAAAGGTATTGAAAAAAAAAATCCAGTTCGATAAAATTTAATTTCAAGAAGGTAAGTTAGATTTCTTTTGATTTCAGTTAGCTTGAGGGTGAAAAAGCATTTTTTTATTAACATTTTAGATTTCATTTTCCAGAGAAACAAGTTCCTTCATTTCACGTTTATTTTGCTTTTCCTATTTGAGTTTCCAATGGTGAGCAGGATAAATATTTATTTCAAGAAACTATTTCTGTACTTAGTGACACTGTAATATATTTTGAATATAAAGTTACAGATATTCAAAGACAAAGAAAAAAAAAGAGTGAAAGAAAAGAAAATATGCTAAAAACTAAAGAACAATGGTTTATCATATTCGTTTGCATATTATTTAATTTTTCCATGTATTTATATCTACTAAAATATGACTGGAATTTTTTATCAATTGATAAAATAATGGTTGTATTCTCTAAATAAAGATATTGGAACTTATTGGGCTATTGGAACTTTTATTATTTTTCATAATTAATGAAGGATATTAAATATTTACTGGTTTAAATGCATTGTTAAAACAATATAATAGAACAGATCTAACATAATAAAGCAAAGATGGTGTGATTTAGGACATTAATAGGCGTTTCATGGAACAAGTTTTATTTTAATAACTTTTTATAAAATAACTATCAAAACAATTGTTAAATATAAAAAAATTATTGATTTTTATAAGAATTGAACTCTCACTATTCACCTTCACGTGAAAAATATTGAAATCCTTGCATTTTGCCGATGGAGCTACTACCTGCTGATTTCAGTTTTCATTTGCTAAAACTCTATTTATTGTACTAAAAATTAATTATATTACTGAACTAATATTTGATTAAAAAACTGTCTTAACATCAAGTGTTATCCACTACAAGTTTTTAAAAATGTATTTGAATTTGATTGAACGGATAATAAGTATTTTATGAACGATTGAAAATTGGAACAATATATATATGGGAAGAGTGTGAAATAATTGCAGGAATTGAAAAAAAAGGTGCAAACGATTTTGCTTTTCAATCCAACAGTGACACTCATAATAAAATTTTGTCGTAAAACATATTATGAAGTTTTATGGCAAAATAAGTAATTTTGGATAAATAAGAATAATCTATACTTATAATAAAGCTCAATGTGTGTGTGTGTGTGTGTGTGTGCGTGTGTGTGTGTGTTGGCTCTCTACAGGCCAGACCGTTGGACCTACAGCTACCTAATTTGGTACATGCATACCTTGGAGGTTCGGAATGTGCACCTCGGAGCCCTTTTTTCGAATTTTTAATTAGAATTTGAATTAATTAAAATTTAAGTGAAATTTCGACGTTTTTCCGTTATAACTTCCGAAAATATTATTGCACAAGCATGATTTTTACATCAATTTAAAGATTAAAAAATTAGCTTTCTAACGGTATCAGTTTTTTTTAATTTATAACGTAAGCTTCTATTTTTAACGAATTTTTAAAGAAATATTTTAACCATGTTTTTATCACGTGACTGGATAAAATAAAAGAATGCCGGAAGTTCAAATAAAAAAAAATATCATCGCAAAATAAATCTACAGAAATGCAACTGTCAGCACGTGACAGGATAAAATAGAAGAAATATAAAATGGGATATTTTCTTTAAAAAATAAATGCAAATGATTCTATGATCGTTTGCAATATCTGTATCATTAATTCCATAAATTATCTTTATTTACAGTAAACCTAATTGAATTTAGGCAGGATATGCATTGAAATCCGGACTTAATGGCATATTTATGTAATCGTTTGCAATATCTGTATCATTAATTCAATACTTTTTTCCCTTTCTCGCTTTCTTTGAAAAAAAAAAACATATTTCATATTTCGGCAACATCATCGATAAAAACATTTTTAATATTTTGGAAGCATAACCGATAGTTAAAACTGATTGATTTATAAAATTAAAGAACATTATTAGGAAAAGGTGTTCTTTTAGAACTTTTCGTCCATCATCTTAAAGAAAATATTGCTTTCAGGCCAATCAATTCCCGGAATTACTTCTAGGCTAATGAATATGTGATTTAATTGAAAATTTTAGAACGCATTACTCACTGCGAACCAGCTGGTCGCCAAAGGCGGCTAGTATTATAATAATTCCATGTAATATCTCTGTGACTGAATTATATTCTAATGATTTAATATAACTTGTCTTTAATGGTAATAAGTTTCAATTCGTCGAATAAAAAATACAGAAGAAATGTGAATAATAATAAATAATCACAAAGTGCTAAGAGAGGTCATTAATTCTCTGGAAAGTGATAGTTTAATATGATACTTTTTAAATCGGAATATATATAGCTATATTTTTTATGATTAATATTTTAAGTCAGAATTACATAATTTATTAGTTTTTGAGTTAATGAGATCCCAGTTTATTAGTAGTAAGATTGATCAGAAATACTTAACAGAGTTTCTTTTTAAGGATTCAAAATAAATAATTTGAAAAGCAAGATAGTAACTTTTTTTCTGAGAGTATTGCTTTAAAATGAATTTTGGGTAGAAGATAAGTAAAAAATGAAATAAATATGAGATGAAAATGAATGACTTAAATTACATTGACTCGAGTCACTCACTCTATTAAAAATTTAGTATGAACAATTTTTCAATAATTATGAAAAATCAAACAAATTCATCAGAATGCAAAGAACAATATGAGCTTTCAATTAGCTTAAAACTATTGAATATCCATCCATTTTATTTTCAAAAAGTAATACTAGTGCATTAGGAGGTAGCAGATTTAGCACATTGCCCATGGTGGTTGCCATACTTTTTCAGAAATCCCCACTCCGTACAGGCAAGATATTTGTTCTCCTTGGAGGAAGGCCTCCTTACACTAATGGTTTGCGTAAAATCGCCCTGGTGCTGTTTTTATTGGGGTTGGCAACATGCTCGATCAGATTCCGTATTAACTCTCGCTAGATTTCGAAGTGGACGCACCCGTGTACGTAAAGTGACGGACCACAAAACTTATCCCTTGTGTGCAAAATGCAATACTTCTCAAGCTGTTCTTGCCCACAATTTGGCCTGTATCGATTTCAATAAAGACCAGCTGTTTTTTGAGTCTTGAGGCAGTACTACATTGTTTGAAGGCTTTCAAGCTCATGGACCTGGCTTGAAGTCAATGTCGACCAGGTGGGATAGGCCACAACAACAGATTTGGTAATGGAAGCAAACTTTTAAATACAAAATGCTTAAAAGTACTGGCGCACGAAACAGTTTTTTTTTCTTGAGATTTTATGATTTGATTTTTGGTTAATTATTTCCTTTCTATCTTGCTTTTATTTTGAATGCCATTGTTTTTACATCTTATTCCAGTCGATGAAATCGGATCATTTCCTTAAAGATAGTTGAAAATTTTTTGATAACAGAAGAATGTGGCTGGCTGAAAGGCTTGTTTAAAGATTCCAAGCCATCATTACTTTATGAAACAATTTTCAATCTCTTGCAGAAAGTGTATACATATTGAGAAAAATTTAAAGGCAAATATAATATGAAAACATCATTTCCTATCCATAAAATCTTAAGTGGGTTCTAACGAGACTAATTATTGTCCTCAATAGTTGCCTCTCTGCTATTGTCCCTGTATTGTCTTCGCATGAATATAAATGGTTGAGACAACGTGATTGGGACAATGGCAAACCCTTCTGACGACGGGACACCTTTTTGCCATTGTAAAATTTAATACTTGATTTTCCGGAAGTAGACGTAATATTCTATTGTGTGCAATAGTTAGCCTCGAGTGAACCCACCTTTAATATCTAAAAATGAATAAAATAATGGAACTGGGAATTATTTTAATTTTCAACTGGATGTTCCAAGTTAATTTGTTTTGATATGATTTATAAAAGTAGATTTAAATTAAATTGTCACATTAACAAGCTTAAAAAATATACATGGATTGTTTCATTTTACTCTTACACTTTTCAAATCATGCGCTATTTTTTAATTTAAAATATAAATGTATTATTTCCTTAAAAATATTTTATTTATGTTTAAACATAAAAGTATTCTTTAATTTCAAACTGTTTAGTTTTTAGTTTTAGTTATATTAACGTCCCGTTTAAAGCAGCACGAGGACTATTTGAGGACGGACCTCGTAATTTTGAACCAAGATCAGATGACGAGGACGACACCTGAACTGGCACCCACCTCACCACACCAGCGGGAGGAAATTTGGCCTGACAGATTTAACGTGAAAGAGACCACTCACACGACGGTTCTTCGGTGGAATCGAGTCTCGAACCTGAAGCCCTCCGGTTCCGAAGCCGAGACCTTACCACCAGGCCACTGCGGCCTCTTTAATTTCAAACTGAGACACACATTTAAGTCTTGCATCGGATTAAAAGCATCTTAATATTAGCAATTTATTCCAAATAACGATAAAAGTCACTTGGAATTTTTTTATTTTTCCTGATTTCTTTTATATTTTTTATAAATGTTGAAACTGTAACTATCAAAATAAATTTGTCACAAGTATTAATTAAATGAAAAGTATTAACATATTATGACTTTCAATGGAATAAAAATTGAACAATTGAATCTAAAATAGGAATTTTGTTCTATATAATCCCAAAATCATTTTTATAAATTTAATAAAACAATTTAGAAATTAATGCAGATTAATGGTTTAAAAAAGTATGATGTCCTCTTTTGAAAAAAAAATTATGTAGAAATAGTTTACATAACTTTTTATATGAAACTTATGAAATATATTTTAATACAAACACAAGCATTACATTAACAGTTCTAATGGATAAGGCTGTAAATATGCATTCAATAAGTAAAGCATTTTGACAACAGCAGTTAAATTTTTTTTGACTAATTCTAATTTAAATAGAATTATGATTATGTAAAAGAATTTATGATATTATCCCGAGAACTTTTTATATGCAATTCAAATCAGGATATTTTTTCCACATTACGTAATAGAATATTGCTATGTCACAAATCATTAACGTTAAAATCTAAAGGAAGAAGTATAGAATCTATTCATAATATCACCTTATTCTTATATTTGAATAATATAGAGAATGAATACTTTGAAATCCATTACTGTGCAAGTTTTTGTAAAATAACATTTTGTTGTATCAGTTGATATCATATTAATTTTTATCTATGAACGCTACTGTGTTTCTATAGTGAATCACTCCATTAAAAGCTGAAAACTGATTTTAGAAGTATTGCCGAATTCTTATTCTTATAACTTCAAAACTCTTTCTTTTGATAAAGCAGCCCAGTAAGACTGTAAAATTCTTTAAAGCAGATTTAGATATTGCTTGAAGTATGTCTGTATCTCTAGGAAACGGCTAAGAATTCTAATTATCCATTTTTACGAAGAAATGATTTTTTTATAGGAAACAAATACAATTGATTTGTGATGACAAATTATGAATTGTTTCCCTACCAGATAATATCAAACAACTCAATATAATGCAAGTCACAAAGACAATAATTTTTGTCAGCATAGGAAAATGCATTTCTAGTGTTTAATGTTTGTTATCGATTAGTCGGGTCAGAAATGAAATAAAATAAAATCCGATGCATCATTTATCATAAGAAAGTTTCCTTTCAGCTTTTTGACCTGCAACTAAAGCTGCATTAGACAATCTTTTCTACCCTTCAAATTAATTGCACATATGTGGTGTCCAATACATAATGTCTTATCAAGGTTTTGTTTAGTATGACTAAGTTGCAAAGTGGAGTTTGATCAGGATCTGCTATCATAGGATAGTGGGGATTAAATTTTATGATCCTCATGAAATGCTTTAGGTAATAAGAATTCGCAAAGACCTTTGGACAACTAAGTCAAAAGAATCATACTTTCCTTTCAAACTAAATAATTAAGACAGAGCAATTACGTTGTAGGAAAAAAAAAGATTTTCAACGTTCAAAATCTCAAGATATTAATGACGTTGTTGACAAGCCTTCGACTGAATCCAACTTTAGTGTGTCGACGAATTTATCTCCAATATGATAACCCAAGAAAGCAAGCGGAATAATTTTATTAATAACCCTAGTATTGATTTGTTTGCAATTTTTTCCAGCATGTTCGCGATTTCTTTCACCTGTAATTCGATTGCAGTAATTTTCTAAGAAATGAATAGTAAAAATAATTGACAAATAAACATCCATTAAAGAGTTTAATTAAATTTCTCTTTATAATTAAAAGTATTATCATTGGTGATAAAATATTCAGTGTTATTTTTTAAAGTGAACTATAATGTTTATCTTTTTACTTTCTTACTGAATTAATTTTATTCTAATTAAAATAATCTATTTACGAATTTTTTCAGATGAGGAAATTAAAAACTAAAAGCAGCTTCTCAGTCTCTTTGAATTGTTTGCCTTTATTTATCCATTTTATAATTGTAATCGCATCATTCTAAAGGAATTATTTGAGATTTGTTATTCCTTCGTGGATTTCCGTAAGAATGACGTTTGTGTTAATCAAAAGTTCCGTTTTCTTATGAAAATTTCTAAATCATCCCCTGCTGAAGCAATGAATTAGTTGGATCAAGTAAGAATATTTATTTTTCCAATTTCTTTTAAAGAGCAGCAAGCAGCTTCTAACACTGAAGTTATTAAGAATGGATACTTTCATTTTTCTTTGAGCTGCTCTTGTTATCTTCATAATCTTTATACAATGTGCTCACGAAACTTTTATTTTCTCACTCCCGTTTCAAACAAAGCAGTAGGAAGATAAAAGAATCTTTCTGAAGTCTTCTTTAGATACTGAAGACTTCGTATGTTGGAAATTTATTGTCAAAATACAGACCGGCATAACCAGTTTATAAAATTTGATTATTTCAGAATTCTAAGAAAGTTCATAAATTATTTCTCATAAACGTTAAAAAAATGGTCTTAGATAAAACAATTATGATCAAATAATGTTTAATTTGATTGGAAATTTTAAGGTAACTAACTTTTCCACTATATTATTTATACGGTCAGCCGTTCTTGATTGAAAACTTTGTACTTCTCATATTCTTGATATTAAACTAATATTTTATGAATCCTTCAAATGTGTGGAATGATTTCTAGGAATGACAAAAGTTATGTTAAAGAAATACTAAAATACAGCAATTTGTACCTTCATTCATAAATTGCTGAATTATTTGACCGTAATTTTAATGGCACTAATAATTACAATATTTTAGTAATAAACGACCAATTAATTAAATACTAATGCCTAGCATTTGATTATGAAGTAAATAAATGAGACAAAAACTATTAACCATTTAATTTATTAAAAAAATCCGGAATGTTCAAGTGAAAGTTTTATAATACGAATTTCTAAATGTTTTCAAAAATTTCCGTATAAGACATCCGTTTTACTTTTTCATATCCGAAAATCAAGAGATAATAACAAATGAAATACCAAAAAGAAAAATCCTAATTTATAAATAAACATACCTGCTATGCACAATTAGTGATGTTTATTTTCGAATAACGAGTTGGTCAGAAAAAAAATCTAGAATATCAGCTTGTCGAAAGTACAAAGGCTTTTGATTAAATATACTTCGTTTGAGTATCCTTTACATGAGCTCAGCTAATATGAACCAAAATAGTTTTTCTATAGTTTTCTTTGTATTGTCCTAATGTGAAACAACGATAACATGATACCAACTATTGAGTTAAACAGAATGTTAGCCTACCGCAGGAAGAAGACGTGAAGGGGACACTCTATATAGAGACAGTGGCAAATAGTTTCGAAGATGAGACAACTATTCTTTGTTGTCCCATTAAAGTCAATTGACGATTATGAGATGAAATGTTGCTTAAAAGAGTTGAGATTAAGTAGTTTGATTATTGGTAAATAGTTTACACACAAAAAATTATTTACCATTGTTTCATCGGAGTGACGTATTGTATTGAGATAGACGTGGCTTTGGATTGCGTCTCAATAATTGTCTCGTTTGTACATTGCTTAACAAAATATTCAAGTATAGTAGTTGGGTATTTTATATTATATATATTCTGCAGTTTTATGTATTGTTGCTATCAATACGCCGGCTGGTTGGCGTATTGATAGCGAACAAACGCATTTCAAATTTACGTTCAAACTATTAACAATTAAGAAAACGTCTCACGTCATGAAGGATTGCTTAGGAATGAAAAAATCTCCGTCATCCAGTCGGTGCAATTAGCTTTCAATCCTATACTTTGAAGTTGCTTCAATATCGAACAACTGCTATTGAATTATATTGTTAAAGTTCTCTTCATTTTTACCGGAAACAACAGAGTCCTTTGAAATAGAGAAAGTCTACAGATGTGATGTAGAGCATATTATTTCATCATGAGGAATATTTAGTACCGTTCTGCAGTTTTATATGTTGTAAAACGAAAGGTATGAATTCATTTTAATTTTAAGCAATGATCTAATACTAGATTAATGAGTGGATAGTTATATCCATTATTGTTTATAACTCCCAGAATAATTTTGAAAATTTTCTGATGAAAATCATCATTGATTTCTTTCGATTCCCCGAATCAGAAGAAACCAGAGAATTCATTTTATAAATTATTTGAACTTTGTGTATGAATTATTTGGATAAAGTTGATGAATCCAAAACTTTTTTAGCTACTTTTGCTGAAAAACATTTTTAAATGCACATCACTGTCTTGGATTAAGATTGATTATTCACAACAATGATGTGGTTTTGCAACAGAACATACGGATTCAGCAATTCTCAATGTCCGAAAGTTAGAGGAAAAATTCCCATCGCCTCTAGAAGCTACTTGACATAGTGGTAAGACCTCTTCTTCGAAACCCGATTTCTTATAATAACTATCTTGTAGTGCATGTGAAACTCATTGGAACCAAATGCCCTCCTGCCGGTATGATTCTGAAGAGGTGTGCCAGCTCATATATCACTGTCGTCCTTTAACTGCGATTCAAAATTATGAGTTTCACAAGACAACCCAAGGTTGTTCGAAAACGGCATATTAATAACTAAAGCCAAATAAACAAAAATAAGTCAAGATATTATTTGAACCCTGATATTGTGATTCCATGCAATTTAACTCCTTCGTGCAGATAAAGATAGCTACTTGAGTGCCCAATCACGACTGTAATAAGATATCATTTCGAACTTATTTTCATTTGGTCTTATCGCAGTATGATATATCGTGGCGTAATTTTCGAACTTATTTTCTCTAGTTTTATAAAAGCCTGTTTGGAAATCGAAACCCAAATCTATTTCTTTTCATATGTTGTTTTATCCTAATACTTGGAATTTTTTTATTTCTACATGCGACAGAAGTTTTCTTTCTAGAACAGCAAATTCTTTAATTAATAACCAGCATTTCAAAGAGAGCGATTATCGTCGTGATATGAAATATGAAGTGTTTGGTTTCCAAGAAAAAGAAAAGATTGAAACTAAAGGCTCCAAAATAAAATTTTCCGTCAAAGTAAAGGAACATTTCGAGAAATCAGTAAATTAAATGTTCTTAACTAGAGTGGAACTTTATAATTTGAAAAGTCTTTGAAGTTGATCTTTCGAATTGTTGAAAATTCGGAAATGGAATTTCTGCAGAAATAACAGCCCCCAAAAAGAATATTTATTTGATATTCAGGTATTTGATATTGTTTTTTATTATTTATTTAAATTATACATTTATTAATTGTGCTAATGCATTTTGATTATTTCAATGCTAATAAAATTTAATGCATTTATTTTCCTCTGTGTGAAAATACGAAACATATATTAATAAGGATTATAATATAATATAATACTTTTATGAATTGTGTGACGACAGCAATTTTTTCTTATTAAATTAATTACCTAAATGCATATGCATTTTAAAAGCAGTCAAAAATATTCTAAAATTCCCATAGTCGCAAATAAAATTAAAAAAATATCATATATAAAAGTTAAAGAGCTTTAGAAGTAATTATCACTTTATTGGTTGCATATAAGAATATAGTTAATTTGATTTAATTATTTAGTTTTTATTTTATTGTATATTTATTAAATTTATTGAATAAATTAAAAATACTTTTAACTCATGGATTATTTCGTAAATTTTTAATTTTTAATTTACAGCCTAAACAAAAAACATTTATTCCATTATCGATAGTTGAAAGAAACTGGTGCTGCTTCCATTCACACATCAACTGCACATTTCCTGTCTATAGATTTAACTTACAATTGATTAATAACACTGTATAGAAAGAACTCTCACTTGAAAAAACAGTTTTTTTAAAAAAAGAATTGTTATCTAGAAGAATAGTTGCTCAAAAGAATAGTTGTTTTTCTTATAGATCAAGCGGCTACAGGGTTAGATCATAAGAGTGGTTACCAATAAGTAACGCACATAAGTTTGAACACTCTTAAAAATGCAATGCATGACAGTATGAAATGAAAATTGAAATATTACCAATTTACTATTTTGCAACAACAATAACAAAAAAAACCAGTTCTTCATATTCAAGCATCGTTTCTATAGTTAGATCTGCTTTGAAAACTCCACTCGTACATTAATCCTAGTTTAGCAGGATCATTATTTATTTAGCCAGTTTGTAGCCAATATGCTATTTTCACCGCGTAATTTCTTTAAGTATGTCATCAACTGCAACATTCTGTGGAAAATTTAGAAACAGCCGATAGATGGCGCTCTCGCCAGTGTACGAATTGAACTCCTCACATGAGAACTTTGGAATTTCGTTTTAGACTTCGATGGCGAAAACAGCCAAACTTTCGTGGAACTATAAGTTCCTTTTTAGATTCCCCTTTTGAAAGTTTAAAAGCAGTTAAACTTAAATATTTTTATTGTGTCGTCATGTGTGTGTACATGTCTCGAATAAATATTTGTGTTCAAGATATGATCTCTTTTCTTTCCCGAGCCGTTTGCTTGCAACACTGAACCACGAACTTTAGAATTTTTTACAATTCATTTACAAACGTAGACACTATTAAATTGATTTGTGTATGAATCAATTTAATATATTGATTTGCATTTGAATATAAACATTGTTTTTTTTAAACTAACGATTAATTTGGATTTGTTAATGGTTTATGATTGAATTAATTACACATATTTTTTATTAAGTTAATGTAGTTGAATTACTGTGAAATTATTATTAAATGAAATATTGTAAAAAAATGTTTACGAGCTCTATGAAATGAAATTATTTCTCAAATTTATTAATTGTTCATAAATTTATTAAACATTATACATTATTATTTATGAAATATTCAAAATGTTACAAAGTATACAAAAATAGTAAAATATTCATTAAATAAACATCCGGTTATCGTTTATCAATAAATGGAGCAAAATATCAAATGTCATATTTTAATTTTGGTTTAAATTCTTCCAGATTTATCAGAATTTCAAATTGTAAACATGGTTATTTTTTAGCTGTAGCACTCTCTTTTTCCCCCTACACTATGATTCACTCATTACACGCCGCCCTCTGGCGAGTGCTTAGAGAGACAGTCAGTTAAGCCTCTGTTATAGTTATGTGTTGACGTGTTTTTTGTCCACTCTCTGTTTGTGTTTGTGTGTAACGTAACCTTATATGTTTTAATAATAAATTAATGTTACACAAGAAGGCTCATCTTAATTAGGACCCACCAACCACCGGTCACATAGCTGAAATGCATATGGATGGAATTATATAGAGTCATTTGAACATTTATTTATCTAAATTTCTTAAAGAATTTAAAATTAATTATGTGATTATATAATATACATATACATTAAGGATATGTAATTATATATTAAAATTTTAAAATAAAATTATTCTCAGTTACTGGTTAAAAGACATATTTTTTTCACACATGCATTTTAATAATCAATAATAAAATTTACTTACCTCTATGGTGAAGGTGCATACTATTTTGGGCGAAGGATAGTAATGATGCTGTTTCGTTATTAAAAAATTGAATATACCAAAAAAAAACCTCTTTAGAAAGTTTTAAAATAGAATTCTTTGTAACGATTGTGATTCTTTGTACTATGATTGATTTTCATATTTCTGTGTTGTATAATATTTTATTCTTCAGTAATTGTAACTATATTTTGTTCAAGCTTATCAGTTATGTACAAATACTTCAAAACTTATTTTGGATTTTTTAAATAAACATAATTATCAATCTTTTACTCTTTTTTAAAATTCTTCTACAATATGTTATAAAGTCCTTTATTATATTTTATAATAAATTCCAGACACGAAGACCTTGTTTTTTCAGATAAAGCTATACAATTAATAAGTTAAAAATTCTAAACATGAAGTCAGTAGAAACAGCTAAGACAAAACAGTTATTCAAACATCATATTTGAGCTAAAAAATTACAGAAAATATGGCTTGGGGTTATCATTATGCTATATAATTACTGAACAAAAAAACGTGAAAAATATTTTTTAAAGTCCTAAGAATAATGAATTCAAAACTTTTATTTAAGTTTACCGAGTAGCCTCATTATTGAGGATTATAGGCGAATATTGTGCAATAGCAAAAACAAAAAATATCAGAAGTATTGAGAAATTGCTTATTATTTCTTTAGTATTAAAGATAAACATGACATCTGCAGATCTGTTTTATCCTTTATCAATATGTAAGAAGAGGATTTAACTTCTACGCAGTTAACGAGGGAATGAAAATCATTTCAATACATAATTCTATCTCGTTTTACGTCAGAGAAAAGTTTTGACATAGAAAGACTAGTTCTTTAAATTAAAGGAGAAATACTTTAACTTACGAAATTATATGCACTAATTGACGAAAATTTGGCATTTTTTTTTTGATTTAATAGACAACTATTGAAGGAATTGTATTATTTGTTTAAATTATGTGAGGATATATTTATTTAGAAAATGAATAGAAACGATTAAAAAATATTACTAAAAGTGTAAATTTTTCATGTAAATAAAATTAATAAATGATCGAATAGTTAATACATTAATTTGTAAAGGAAATAAATTAATAAATAACTAATAAATTAAAAAGGCAAATAAATTAATAAATTATGAAATAATTAATAAGAATGCAAATAAAATTAATAAATTATGAAATAATTAATAAGAATATAAATAAAATTAATAAATTAAGCAATAATTAATTAAATTAAGAATACTTTTATGAGCAATGTGTATCGTAATATAATAAACTTTAAAGGGTATTAAATTAAAATGGAGAATAATTTAATAGGGAAAAAAAGCACAGAATATTTTATTGAAAGTGGAAAAAGACATATTTTATATCTTTTTTATGTTTTGTGTACTAAGAGAAGCATGATTTGAATATTTTTATATAACTCTATTCAAAATATGATTATTTTTTTTCAAATATTTCTTCTTTTTATGACAAAACATTAAATTAACAAACTACAAGCATTGCCTTAGTCTTCCAACTTGTATATCGTATTCATCGTTATTCACAACATTAATTAAAATGTAGAAATTAATGATCAGGCAATATATTATTCATCTTTATATAATTGAAATCTATATATCTACACTGATGGAAAAAAATCTCAACACTAGGAAGGAGCTGTGCTAGATAAACGAAATTTGGTAGGATTGTTTATAAACCTGAAAGATGATGTCGATTCAAATTTCGAGCTACGCGCGTAAGTGTGGAGCTGGTAGCGACACTATGAACATGCAAATGAGGTTTACTTTAATTAAGCGCTGTAAGGTTCGTGATCGTTATTTACAATTGAGATTTGACGTAGTGGGTTAATGTTAGTCAAGGATGCCTCTGAGAAGACGAAGAAGCCATTATCAACAGCTCACTGAGTTTGAACGAGGCCATGTTGTAGGGCTAGGAGAAGGTGGGTTTTCTTTCCGCGATATTGTTGAAAGACTTAGCAAGAGTGTATCCACTGTGCATGAGTATTGGCGGCAGTGGTCAAGGGAAGGTACTGCCTCAAGAAGACCAGGTTCCGGGCAGCCACGTGGTACTATTGAGAGGGAAGACCGTCGTATTCGGCGTATGGCTGAGGCTAATCGTACTGCGTCTGCAGCTGAAATTCGAGCTGCAATTGGCACCACAGTGACACAACGGACTGTAACAAATCGGTTACTTCAAGGAGAGCTCCTGGCCAGACGCCCTGTATAGTGCATTCCACTGACTCCAAACCACTGCCGTTTGCGACGTGAGTGGTGTCAAGCTAGAGCTCATTGGAGGACGGAGTAGAGATCTGTTGTGTTTTCTGATGAAAGCCAGTTCTGCCTTGGTCACAGTGATAGCCGTTTGTGGGTTAGAAGGAGGCCAGGTGAACGCCTGCTAGTGACCTGTCTGCGGCCTAGACACACAGGGCCTACTCCTGGAGTTATGGTTTGGGAGAAATTTCGTATGACAGCAGGAGCACTCTCGTGGTTTTCCCACGCACCTTGATTGCAAATATGTACGTCAGTCTAGTGATACAACCTGCTGTACTGCCATTCATGAACAGCATTCAAGGGGGTGTTTTCCAACAGGGTAACGCTCGCCCTCATACCGCTGTTGTAACCCAACATGCTCTACAGAGTGTCGACATGTTGCCTTGGCCTGCTAGATCACCAGATCTTTCTCCAATCGAGCACGTATGGGACATCATTGGACGACAACTCCAGCGTCATCCACAACCAGCATTAACCATCCCTGCATTGACCGCCCGTGTGCAACAGGCATGGAACTCCATCCCACAAACTGATATCCGACATCTGCACGACACAATGCATGCACGTTTGCATGCTTGCATTCAAAACTCTGGTGGTTACACCTGTTACTAATGTACCAACATTTCCCATTTGAAATGGTTCTTCTTGCCAATGTCTCTGCCTGTGATCTTGAAACTTTAATCAATTAAATATGTTACCTAGACAAAATATTCCTAAAATTTCATTACTGTACAATAATTTTTTCTTGGTGTTGGGATTTTTTTTCCATCAGTGTTTATGTAAATATATATTTACATATATAATTACATAATTAATTTTGCATTCTCATATATTTGAAATATATCCAAAATATTTTAACTGCAAATAACATAACTTGGTTTATTTCAAATCTTATTATTTTTTCTTTATATTTTCTACAGTTCAATCACAGAAAGTATATTTCGTTCTTTCAAGAACGTTTTCAGAATGAATGATCTGATTCTTAAATGAAAGCGTATTTTTGCAAATAAAATCCAAGAGAAAAAATCTTATGAAAATTTATAAAGATATTTTTGAAACCCAACTTTTTAGTTTCCGGAAGAATGCCAATTTTAATGGAAAAAAATTAATTTTCCTTCTAGATGAAATATTCTGCAGTGGTAATTCTAAACAGAATTAATAAAACAATGCAAATAATTTTTATTTCATAAATTGTCTCACAATATTTCCAAACCTAGTAGGATATTGTAGTTACTATAAATTTATTACTGTACAATAATTTTTTCTTGGTATTGGGATTTTTTTTCCGTCAGTGTAGTTGCAGCATTTATAGCAGATGATATGGTAAACATCTAGATATTCTAAGAAATACATTTTTGCATTTGCTTTCCGGATTTCACTTCCTTTTCGTAAGTTAGAAAAAAATGTTCTAAAATTCATTTAAATTCTATAAAGTGTTAGCAAATATTTTAATAAGAATGTTTAAATTACATTTAAAGAGATAAGAACCGAACTAATCAATATAATGGTTAATTAAATGGACGATAAATTGTTTCAGAAATATCTAACTCTATTTAAAAAATGCATGCGTTATTTTTATATTTTAACATATATTTTAATAAGAATGTTTAAATTACTTTTAAAGAGATACGGATCAAACTAATCAACAAAATGGTTAATTAAATGGACGATAAATTGCTTCAGAAATATCTGTCTCACTTTAAAAAATGGAAGCGTTATTTTTATGAACATTAATCCACTTTTGATAGTTTGTATATCAAGCATAAATTATATTAAATATGTACCTAAATATAAGAAATCTTTATATATATAATATGCCTGCTCAGATTTTTAAAAAACAAAAAAAAAGCATAAAAAAACCTCAGTTACATCTTTGAACCTTTCTTTAATACTTCATTCTATTCAATAGTTCAAATTATTTAAGTATTTGGAAATGATATTCGTCTGATAAAAGTTTCAAGAGTCATTAAAATGAAGCATAGAATAATATATTGAATTTTAAATTCACAAAAACGGAGCAGATTTCAATGCAGCATTAAAAAAAATCGGAAACGTACTTCACATGTCTTGCAACATTAATGTAAATGAAGGCTGCATTCCCAAACACGTCTTTCATCTAAAACATAATCCGCTTCAAAAAAGAAAGAGCATATATGGTAAGTCACCGTCTTTCGTTCTCATGTATTAACAGATTTAATTTACTATCTCTTCTGCTTGAGTTCCTTAGAGACAGATGGAATGGTACAAGATGCATTTCATGTTATTCAGACTAATAACACGCAAGCGGACATATTCTAAATGATGCTGTATGCGTTGTCTCCGATGATTAGCGAATATTCCAACAGAAGCTTTGCTGTATCCTGCATGATTTATGTTTTATTTCAGAAAGACGTGGAAACGTGCTAGTAGCCATCTATCGCTAATAATAGATTTATTGTTGCATGTATCCAACATTTCTTATTTCATTGTATATTAGTGTGATGTTATATCATACTGATATACAATAATATAAGTATATATAAGTAATATTAATCATCTAACATATTCGCCGTTATATTACCTTAGTTTTGAATAAGGATTTATTTACAGCGCCAGTTTTGTCTTTTTGCTTTGTTTATGATACTTGCCTCGGGGTCATGTGGCTCGGGGATAAGTTCTTAGCTTTGAGGAAGTTCGGCTCAGGTTCGAAACTCGATTCCACCGAAGAATCGTCGTGTAAGCGAGTCTGGTGAGAGTGAAATCGGTCAGTTCAAATGTATTCCCACAGGTGTGGTGTAGAGCATTGGTGAGGGAGCCAGCTTAGAAGTTGTTTTCTTCACGTATACGCACAGTTTGGCATTTTTATTGAGTGGAAAATCCATTCGTTAAAGAAATTGACAAGGTATTTAAAATTCGGATATAGAAAGGAAAAGTATGTCCATGCCATAGATTCACAGATAGCCAATTGTTTTTTTTAAGATTGCACAGTTTTTGCAGCTTGCATTAGTAGAATTAATATATTAGGTTGTTCGGAAAGTAATTTCGTTTTTTCCCGACAGAGGATTTAATTGTATTTTTAGCACCCAATTTCATACTTAAACCGCAAAATCATTTTATGTTTTAAGAGCTGATATAGCAAGGCTTGAGTGTGAAAAAGTGCAGCTGATTCTTCGCAGTAGTTTTTGGATGGTGCTCTTTTAAATATGGAGAGCAATAAACAGCATTTTCGTCATTTTTTTCTTTTTTGCTATATAAAAGGTAAAAATGCTGTTCAAGCCAGAAATAAATTAGCCAATATGTGTGGAGAAGATGTGTTAACAGTACATCAGTACCAGAACTGATTTGCAAAATTTTTCCTTCAAATGAGGAGGCCAAAAACCACCTCGATCAGTTTTTTTTTACAGCAAAGACCAAAACTTTTATGAGCGTGTAATCATGTTACTACCAAAAATATGGCAAAAGGTATTAGACCAGAATGGCAATTTTATAATTTAATAAATAATGTATTCATTAAACGAAAATTTCTTTTCATTTTGACAAAAAAAACAAAAACGAAATGACTTTCCGAACAACCCAATAATTAGAGGAAAATACAGGATGGCCATAATTAAACTGACAGTGCTTTCAGTGCTCTGTAGCGCGATCTATTAGCGAGAATGACGCAACATTTTGTAAGAAGATTAAAGAAAACGGGGGACGAAGGATTTCATGCAAAAAAAAAAAAAATAGTTCCAAAACTCATCGCTAGGTGGATATGTGGCCCTTTGTAATAGAAAATAGAGTGTTAACATATGCAAATCAATATGGAATATAAAATTACTTTTTATTTTGCACATTTGCTAATTTAGTTCAAGTGCAATATGGCAAAATTTTTAAAAAAATGAAAAATTTATATAAACACCGATAAAGTTTTTTTATCTGCAATTTCACTTATTGGGTAAAACAGAACGCTAAGCAGCAGAAGAAGTTCTTTATTCAAATTTCGAAGGTCTATCAAGGAATTGTCCAGGACCTGGTTACTTTAAAGGATAACTTATCACGGACTGTACGGGAGATTCTTGCAGACATGTTACTTTTTGTTGTAGTGAATACTGTGCACAGAATGCGATATGTTGTGCACAAACACGGTAGCCACATTGAACATGATTTGAATGTGCAAAATAAAAGGTAATTTTATTTCTGTATTGATTTGCATTTGTTAACACTCTATTTTCTATTACACAGTGCCACATATTCCCCTAGCGCTGACTTTTGGAACTATTTTTTTCTGCTGAATCCTTCGTCTCCCGTTTTGTTTAATCTTCCTACAAAATGTGGTGTCATTCTCGCAAATAGATCGCGCTACAGAACTCTGTGAGCACTGTCAGTTTAATTATGGCCACTCTGTACATACTATATCCCCTTAGACAAAACATATGTGGGTATTATTATTAATAATAATAATAATTTACACATATGTACTCTATTATTATTAATAAAAATAACAGAGAGAATAATTCATTCATGAGCTAAATGTTAGGAAGTAACTTGGAGCTTTCTGAACTTTTTCCAGGAGTATATGATCATAAATAACGATCCATTTTCCTTATACATACATAAATTCCTTAAATATTTTGTTTCCTATAGGTATAAAGTATGTTTTTATTATAAAGAAATTTTTGATACATACTTCGAGAATTCGATACAAAAATATTTTTTTCTATTTCCTGCTGATGTATATTTTCCAGAAAAATGTATTTATTATTTGGTTCGTGAATTTATTTCTGGTAATTTGGAAATATTAAAATTATATGAACTATGTATAAAATTTATTGATAAAAGAGAATCTATAGATATGCGACAGTAATATTACAGATATCTTATCAATATCTGTTTGCGCATTTTTAAACCAAGTATTGTTTGGTATCTTATTTGAACGAAATCAAAGCTGACGATATAAAAAAATACAATATGCGAACCAGTAATATATATTTTTTAATGAATTCCTACTTAGGTCAACAAAGAAATTTTTATTTAAGTTAATTTTTTGATAATTGTTTAATCTAATGCTATAATACGAGGAATGGTTGCCAAGTCGAAAATCGCCTCAGAATTAATAAACTCTGGTAAACTTGGGGGTCTGGGGTTTTTGGCCACGAGGAATCGATTGGCGCCGGTTTTGAAGCGCTACGGTCGAGCAGTTCGGAGTTACAGATAGGATATTTTCAAACTTTATTAGTTCGCCATAATGGCTACTTAAATTTTCAAGCGGTAACGTGCTGCCATCTATAGCCAATATGGCGAACTAATAAAGTTTTATGTTTTTGCTGTTATAGGTTTATAATATGTTTCTTATGTATGTATATATGTTTGGTTTTTCTAAATAAATTTGTCAAAAATATTGAACTTCAACACACTTCAGTCTTTACCTTTACTTTACCTTTGTATAGAATAGTTTCCTTTCCAAACGCTAACTTTGTTTATAATAGTTTACAATGGTGCACTTTAACCGGTTATCTTTTCACCAATGGTTTCACAAATTTTCTTATGGCATGTATTATTTTGATAAATCACAATTGAAAATTTAAATCTTCGAGTTAGCTTCGATACCTGTTTTCTCCGAGCGGAGCTCGATCACCCGCTGGTAAAAAGTAAGTTAAAAGAAACTATTCATTTTCGCAAGAATTAAACTCGCACTCTTCACCTTTACGTGAAAAATATTGAAATCCTTGCATTTCATCTATTGAACTAATGCTCGTTGACTTCCATTTTCATTACAAACTGATAAAACTATTTAAAGTATTAAAATTTAATTAATGTATTAATATTTAAAATTCTGTATTAACATGAATTGCCATCTACTTCGAATTAAAGAAATATATTTGAACTCAAGTGGATGAATAAAAAGTATTTTATTGACCCGTTTGTATCATATGAAAAAAAGACCCATATCACGGAAAAATTTTTATTCCATATTTAGGTGCAAAATTGTATAAAAGTAGAAAAAAAATCCTTTTTGAGCATTATTTGTTAGTAATTTTATTCAGTGTGGTAATATTTGAAATGAGGAATGCATATAGATATATGGTATATAATACGAATATTGTATATATCATATTATATACCTAGCATATAATATGATGCAGCGTATATATACGCTCCAGTAATAGTGACCAGAAAATATATATACGCTAATGATGCAAATGGGTTAATGATTAAAATTTGAACGAGGTATATAAACAAATATATATAAGGAGAGTGTGAAATAATAGTAGGAATTAAAAACACAATATAAGACTTTTTTTAAAAGAACGAACTCAAAAAATATTACAGTAAGATTCTCTAAACCATATCATTTCTCAATTGAAAGCTGAAGTACAGAAACGAAAAGATGACAATGTACACAGAAAATACTCTGTATCTTCCTACTGCAAGATTGAGAATATTAACTTCTAAAGTTCAGAGGCAAGAATTTTCAATCATGTCGGACGGAATAAAATATAATTCGAACTTAAAATATTTATTCACCTGGAAGCGACAAGTGCACAAACATTTTCTCTTATCAGAGGAGCTTTCCTATTAAAGTTCTGTACTTCTTGAAGAGGGTTTATGATTTACTTTGAAGGGGATAAGCTGACTGTCACATCTGATAAACTTACTGCATTAAAATTTGGCATCCCCTTATCGTGCGCTAATTTTGTAACTGTGGTTGTCACATTCGTTTATAGTATTTTTTTTAAGGTAACAGAATTTTATTACGATTATTGAATTGCTTTGGAATCAGCTAGTTGGGAGAAGGTTTATCAGTGTGTGTATCTATTTTAGGGATGGTATATTCCTTTTCTTCTTACATGCAAGATTGATAAGCAATTCAAATTATTTATTACAGAATATCAAATATAGTACTTATATTCTGCAATATGTGTATTAACTATATTAACTATTACGTGTTATCGGAAATAAGGTTACTGATGATGACGTATCCGCGTTACCATGGAAAAGGGTGCAGTAGCAATTGAGGTAAAGACATGTGAGCACCCTAGGGCAGAAGTCAGACTTCTAGCTCAAGTGAAGATGAGACACAAAAATTCGCTTGCACAGCCCCTTTTTATAGGAGGGAACCCCTTTCTACAGATAGAACGCAGGAGAACAACCTTGCCCCAGCAAGGACTCGAATCCGCTACACCTAGATCCCTGGGAAGATGACCATTGTTGTAAAGAATTTCAAGTATTTTCAATTCATCCTTATTTAAATATTCAGATTTTTAATTATTGTTGAAAATTTGTAAATAAAAAAAAAGAAACTACAATATAAAAACTTTTGAGTTTCAACTATCTAACAAGAAAATAAAACAGTTTTTTCATTTCATGCAGACAAATAATAAAAGATTATGTATGTGTCTGCGTTGGCGTCCTATACGTTAAGTTATACGCTGAGTTACTAAATTTGGCAGAAATAAACTTTAATCGCTCAGAAAATAAACCCGAGATTGATTTAAAAACATATAAAAGAATAACTAAATTTGGTGAGAGGTTAGAATTTCCACTATTAACTTTGCAACTATTATTGCATATAAATTTTTACAACTTAACAAGACAACAATTTTTACAACTTCAATTTAAAAAAATCTTTTTAATGTTATTAATTTAACTATTGATCAATTTTAAATTTAAAAAACTGTGCATAATTTAAAATTTTTATTGTTAATTATCGCCAATTTTTATTTGAAAATTTCTAATTTACAGTACCGACATGCATATAAAAAGCAGATCTTTCTAAGAATTAGGTATTAAGTATTTAATAATATGAGAGACTCCATTAGGAAATTTTATCCGTAAATAAATAGAATAATATATTTATTAAAACTACAGATTTTAAATAACTAACCCAATTCATGCTTATATATAGTTTTTAATGAACTATAAAAAGTTGACTAATTTACGATTTTACACAAACAGTTTTGCAAGGAAGTGTAGTAGGAACTAAAGTCGACTTATATCAAGATATTGCAAACTGTTTATATATATTGTAAGGGTTTGAAATAAAACGACATACGAATGAAAAGATGAATAGTTGAAGTTTAATAATAGTCTAATAACATCTGATAAATAAAAAATCATTTGAAACTCGAAGTATTTTAAATTAAAAAAAAGCATTAATATAAGCTTATGAAGCATGGAAAATATCTTTTAAGATTTAATAATTTTTCGGGACCATGAAAGATTTCTAAAATATATAAAATAATCAAAGTAATTTTCTTGGGACGAAACCTTTTTTTACGAAATTAAAAAAGATCAATTTCATTAAAATAAGAGAAAAAATGGTAAAAAGAATTTTTTTACAAGGAAATATTTTTAATTTTCGAGAAAAATGATAAAACAGATCTCTACATTCAGGGAATATAAAAAGTTGTCAAAAACCTACGTGTAAGTTAATTTCAAAAAAAAAAAAAAATGTTTCAAATTTAATGTGGATAGATAAACAGAAAAATACTCTATCAATCCTCATTTCATAATTTAGATTTTTTCTTTTCATAAATTTAAATAGAAAACTGAATTCATTTCATCATCATTCATTTTAATTTCCTCTTCCAATGTAGAAAAACCAAATATTTTATCAGTTTTTCGAAAGGTCCTGCTTATTAATCTGAATTGAAAATCTATTAAATCCAGGTCAGAATGGAATGTTGAAAATTAAAAGTTTTAAAAATATATTAACACTCTGTATAAAGATTTCTTATATATAATCAAAAGAGTATGTAATGACAGCATTAGTTATAAGCTTAGAAAGCATAGAAAATAACTTTTGAAATTTAATAACTTTTCGGGACCGTGAAAGATTTCTTAAGTATATAAAATAATACAAATAAATACAAGATTTGTTAAGAATAAAGTAACATTATTAACGAAAGTAAAAAAAAAATGATGTTTCTTAAAAAATTGAAGGTTTGATTGTATAGTAAAATTAAAAAAAAAAAAACTGAAGTTATGTAGACATTAAGTTAAAAAGCACATTTTGAGCAATAAAAATTTATGTATCATCTGAAAAAGTAGGAAAAGCTCTGAAAATGTAAATTACATTTCGGTTTTCTTAATTATGAAATGCGAATAAAATTTCAAATTATGGTTTTGTTTTTGAAATGGTTTAAGAAGGACTGAAAGAATAATTTGTGAATCAATCTAATGAAATATAAACATTCTATTTTAATATTCAACAAATACAAAGAATAAAAGCCGAAGTTTTTGCTATAGTATTCAAACTATTAAAATTTAATTATTTCGCAGAAATTGAAATTCTGTTTGCAGATGAAGTTGTTTTTTGTGAATAATGTATTAGAGTTCAAATTTGGGATCATTTTTTTGTTTTATGGAAAAGTAAACGTATCTAAATATTTTACTTTTATCTTATAATAAAGAAAGTTATACTAACATAAAAACATTAATAATATTGGGAAAAGAGTAAATCAAGGAAGAAAGAATAAATCAAATAAATATAAATATTAGAAATTAAAACATAGCTAAAATTCATTGTTTAAGCTTATTTCTATGTTTTAAAAAAACTTTTAAAACTTTTCTAAAACTAAACAAATTAGATTTCAACATGAACACTTATGCGAATGGGGAAAGATGTCTTGATTTAGTCAAAATAAGGAGAAACTGATGAAAGGAAAAGATTTTTAACAATAGGATTAACGAACTTGGATTTTCCATGATCTTGAGAGGCTTAAAAGCTGTAGATAAATCTGTAATATTGTTTGCAAAAGTATTAATTCATAATAAAATATTTTAAAGCCATTTTTGTTTACTATAAAGGGTTTAAACATTAAATTATAATGAACAAATGGAATAGTTCTGTTTATAAAATGTGGTAAAACTTATTTAAAAAAAACAATTTTTGAAAGTTAAATTTTTTTTTGTAGTTGAATTTCTTTTGTAATATTTTGAGATTAACGAGAGTAAATAATCTTGGTCATTTTACGATATTAGAGAAAATATATTGTATGCCACTCCTAAAAAGTTCATAGCCATTTCAACGAACCATATAAATAGACTTTACACAATTTTGGATTAAAATTTAAAAAAAAGTAAGTAAGAAGTGATATAACACTCATACAATTGGAAAGAAAAATTATCTAACCAAGAGAAAATCAAGGCTGACGAATTCTTAAAATTATCTCTTTCATTCGCATCTCTTTAGAGAGACAAAATTGTCCAAAAGAATATACTAGTATGCTAGTATACTAGTATACTAGAATATACTGTAAATAAATAATACTGGCATTTAACCTCTAAACAGTTAAGAACTTTCACTACATTGTAATAATTAAAAAGAGATTTTCTGTTGACACCATAATACTTTCTTTAAAATCAATTCATGTACAAAATAAGATTTTATACATATTTTTATCAAATTTCTTGCATAATTTTTACTTTTCTGTAGAAAGAAGTTTTAAATTACCAAACAATCAACTTACAATACGGAATATTTGTAACAGAAAGCCATATTTCATTTTTATTAATTCCTGAATGATTAACTTTTTATAGAATAGGTGAAATGAGATAATAATAGATCATTATATTATATAATGTAAAGACGGATTGAAATCGTGTGTGCTAAGAATTTACGAGTCTAAAAAATAGATAGCCCATAATCTACGCATTGACACTGAATTGCAAGATTTGACTTCTAGGAATTGTATTCAAATATTGCTCGAAAGTGTTGAATAATCCCAATAAATTCATAAAAAGCCTTCTAGGGATGACCCCACCAACGTCAGAATACACTCGATTATTCTTTCTCTGTGTAATGACTGTTGAATATTTCTGCGCTCCCTTTTTAGCAGTTCCCCTTACGGGACAATGGATGTTTTAGAAGAAATGTCGGAATTCGAATCCTAATAGTGCTCTTAGAAAGAATGAAATTTAATTTTTTTGCCTTTCATCTTTTTTTTCTAAGTGGGAACGTTTTGGCCGTATCTTTAAATGATTGGCCTAGTCGGATGTCATTTACTTAACATCCATTATTATGTATACATTTTCTTCTCTGCAACCTGATGAAACAAAAATTGGTTTAAAACAGTTGTAAAATAATATAATAATTAGCAACCAATGCGACTAAGAATATAAATAACTTTTCAATGTTATTATATATATATAGATATAGATATATGAGTAGTTATTTTTAAATATCTGCTAAAACTTGTGAGAAGCTTTATTATTAGTTTATATTTGTGTTCTTACAAAATTATTAACGCCGAATAAATGTACCATGTTTTTTATATAAAAATATAAACATCAGTATAAATAATGCATATTCACAGGTATATATTGCATATTTGAATGCTAAATTGAAAACAACTTTCAGAAATATTTGCAAATGCTTTCAAGATATTTTTATAAACAAGCGAAAAGTAATACAAATGAAACTTTTATACAGATTCAAACTCTAATTTATGTCTTTCAGCTAATCAAAATAGGGTTCATTTTGGATAAAAGCTTATAGAAAAACACCAGGGAATATGCAAATTATATTTTCGATCTGTATTTTAAAATCCCTTTGCTTTATTTTTCCGATTGAAAAATAACAACTTTGAAGGAATACGGTTATTTTTATAATTTTATTTTTTGAATTACCAGATCTAAAGTCCAGGGTCATCAAGATAGCTATATTCATAAGAAATTATTAGTGACAACAATCTTCAACAATTGATTAAATGAGAGCATAAAAAACCAAAAGATTTCTTCAAAACTGCTCAATTTTCGTTTTATATTGAATAGAATCATTTATTACTTGTAACATCCAATGATTATGCTAAAAACAACATTGAATAAAAAATAACTTATAGAATTAAAAAAGTTTTATCTTCTCACAGTTTAAAATAAGTTTAAACTAAAATTGAATTATTAAAATCATCTGAAATAAATTAAAAATGAATTTATTGAAAGCATGCATTCTACAGAATCCTACTGGGCATGAAAAAAATCTTTGAATTTTGATCATGAATAATGGGAAAATAAATGCTATGCTGAAATGTTAAATGCAACAATAAAAGCGATTGCAATTTGCATTTAATTTCCCCAATGAAATATAACTTCGCAAAATATATTTAAGATACTGTTTAAAAAAGAGTAGAAAAAATAACTCATTACGCAAAATATTATCTTAGCGAAACTTTCTTTTTGGTTTGAAGATGATGTAAAAATCAATTTTGCTCTATAATTCTATTGAAAATAATTGCGAAAATGTCAAAGATTTCACTCATTTTTAAATTATTTAAAATTTAAAAGCAATTTTAAAGTGCTTGCTTTACAATACATATTTCCACCATGCAAAGTTTATGTCCCAAGTATGATTGTCAGTACGTATACACACATGTAAGAGATTTTCAAAACGCCATGCAGTAATTATAAATTACTCTTTTTTCATTCCAAGCAATTAATATGATCTTCCTCAATTTCATATGCATGATCTAATATAAATATATGATAAAATATTCCCGCGAATGCCATGTTTACATTCTGTTCGTTGCTGATCGATTTTTGTCAACAAAATAATCACATTACTATTGTTTGAGATACGATCAATCATTATTGTTTGCATTTAATTCGATTCTTTCATAACCCATTTCAGAGTATTATCACTCATTTGCACACCGTTAAAAGCGGCTGTGCTTTATTAATTTAATAAATTGATTTTTCTCTTCAAGCTAATGCAAATTTAATAATAAGATGTTCATAAACATGCAGCTGTACTATATCCTTAATAAGGTCAGACAATACTTAGGTTGACGAACGAAAAAAAATTGCCGGTGCTTGACAATGTCAATAACAGATGATGTTTAGGATGGAAGAAAACTGTTTGCAATAAAAGTGATGAAAAACATATCGACGTAATTACATCTTTTTTACATCCACATTAAAAGCTTTTCGTTCAAAATTTTAAGTCATTTGATGTATCAAAATTATGAAATTTTGAATCTGTTACACAAGTTTGGAAAAGTTACGAGTTACACAGGTGGCGAGCATAGTGCGCCAGTTACTTTTTAAGTTAGGAAGTCATATTTTTTTGCATTATTATATAAGTACACTATTTTAATAAATAGCATGCATGCTAAGCAATGAAATAAAATATATTTATAACAATTTGATCTTTATAATGTGTGAAATAATAAGTTATATGTGATTTAATGGAAACTCTTGAATAAAAATAGATTTGACAATAAAGAAAACTTACGTTATGAATTTTTTATTCGGACAAAACATATTCTTTATTGTTTCCTTGATTATGACAATTTATACATATATAATCTATTTGTTTGATGTGATTTTTACATGTGAAATTTTTGCAGTGGGAGCAAATTAAAGTTGTATTGTTGTTTTTGGTACGCCCACAAGGATTGCATGGACCTCTTTTCCGTGGTGGGCCTTCAGATTTGGTTGTCTCTTTTTCACCAATGTGCGTCTTAATTATTTCTTTTGTCATGACAGGCAAATTTACTATCGAGCTTAGGTTTTCTAAATGCGGCTTGATAAGTGCTAAAGGTAATTTTTTAAAGAAATTTCTTC
Organism: Argiope trifasciata; assembly: GCA_026543055.1. NCBI lineage: Eukaryota > Metazoa > Arthropoda > Arachnida > Araneae > Araneidae > Argiope > Argiope trifasciata. The sequence continues at coordinate 384,014 of JAPMOQ010039775.1, forward strand.
TGTACATAGAAACTGAGTCAGGTTTTGGATCCTTAAAAATAACCTGACTGTTTATTCCTGCTATGTTTAACAATGCGTAAATTGGCCATCTATACGTTTTTCTTGAGACAGTATAGTTCCCTCCTAGTTGATCAACAGCGTCCACACCACATTTTGTTAGATTGAAATCAAGAATTACATGTGGTTTGCCTGTTTCATTGTCAATACTTGCTTCGTCGGGCTTAGTACTCAATATTATTACAGTTTTATTTTTCTTTCGTACGTATGAGGTAAGACTTACTTTTTTTTGAATTCCAAAAAGTGTCGAACCAACTTGCCTTACTTTTGAGGGAAGAAATTCACGTGGAATTTCCTTTTTGTTCGATCTCATCGTTCCTAGCAAGGTGATTTTATCACTTAGCAAAAATTTTGCAAGGGAAATCAATCTGTTAACTATGTCAAAAGGTTTATTTGAAACATTATATGGGCCATCAGGTTGTGTTCCGCAGTATACTTCAAGATTGTTAGTGAAAAAAGTCTTTGCATCAACAAGTCCAAACATCTTTATCCCATATTTAGCAGGTTTCTTCGGCATATACTGTATAAAAGAGCATCTACCTCTAAATGGCTCTAGTTTTTCATCAATAGTAACTTGCTCACCTGGCGAATAGGATGCTTTACAGTTCTGTACAAAAGAATCGAAAAAAATATAAAAAATATCTTATTAGAGCTAACTTGCCTTTTTCTCTTCTTACCTTTCTCATACTTTTATCATCAAATCGAATAGCACTCATAAGAAATTGAAATCTATTTAAAGACATGATACCACGTAGAATTCCAATACCTGTGCCGTCATTTGCCCACAATTCACGCAGATTTATCTTGCTAACTTTTTTCAAGCTTATCGGATATAACATTCCGATCACTGCCATAATTTCCTCTTTAGTGGTATCTTTTTCAATGAATTTACAATATTCTTTGCCACTTCCATTACTACGTCTGTTCTCGATATTTATGATTGTATTACAAACTATCAGATCGATCATTCCTACATCAATAATTTTGAAAAAGTGCCGATAAATCATCTGTAATATCATTTACTTTTGCAAACGGCAGTATCCTCTTCAGAATATTTTTACTTGGAGTTTTTGAATATTTACTTATGATGGGAGATTTCTTCCGTTTGTAGATTTCATTTACTTCTTTCGCTTTATCTTTTTTACCATTGTATAAGATTTTAGTAAAGTAGTCTTCATCGTTGTTTATATTTGTTTGGATTTCTTCATCAGAATCTGCTTCTAATTCAGACTGAGAATTATGATCACTTTCATGTATCTGCTCTTCACTGTCAGTATCAAATTCTTCGTCATCATATTCGCTTAATTATTCATCTGATAGTTCTTGAAAAAGTCTAGCATAATCGTCAAGATGAACTATATTTTTCTCCCCTTCGAATCCTGAAATAAATATATAAAAACTCAATTTGCTTTTTGTATATTAGCAAATAAGTTCAAAGATTGACAAATTAAATAATTCAAAAGCACTGTGAACTGTAATATTGCTTTATAACCATATAAAAATCTAATAGCAAAGTACAAAGGGTAAAAACAAATACATTGTTACACAAGTGTAGCACTCTATGCGCCACGAGAGACGTCGCAAATAAACTGGGAAAGAAAAGCGGGAAACTGTGACCTTCAACTTTTTACCGCTACAATATCTTAAACGAATCAGTGAAGAGAGGTTTAGGTCAGGAGCAGGTGTTAATCATGTGATTTTCTTGTAATTCACGAAGTGTTTTTTTAAAGACTGGAGCACTCTGTGTGCCACGTAAGTAACTAAAGGATATGCATTAGTTGTGTACAGAAATAATTTTATTTCGGACTAAGGACAAACTTTTTTAAGGATTGTTTCACACACATAAAGGACCGCGGTGGTCTGGTGGTAAAGTCTCGGTTTATGAGCTGTAAAGTTTCAGCTTTGAGACACGATTCCGCCAAAGAACCACCGAGTAGGGAGGGGGTGATATGTTGAATGCTTACTTCGTCAAGCTAAATGTTTTCCCTATGGTTTGGAGAGAGTGCCAAATCAAGTGTCGGCCTTGTCATCTGACCTCGATTCAAAATTACTTGGCCAGTCCTAAAATAGCTCTACTGTTGCTTTAAAACGGGTATTGTCAAGTTAATATAACTAACTTGACACATATAAAATATTCTCAAACACATTGTGTATGTCTTAGTTTTAGAAAGAATTGAAAAACTAAAATTGTTGACTCCAGGGATAAAAAAAAATTGCCAATTTTAAGAAAGAAATATTTTTGGTGTTGTCTAATTTTGAAATCAAGAGGGGGAAAGCGGTATAGCATGTGAAATTCAATGTAGAAAGTAATGAGGGAAAGGTATAACAAAAAGGTTGAAAATATTTGGTTAGTAATGAAAAAGAAAACTTTTCCTGGAATAAAAAATAATTCAAAAAATTCATACATTTATAAATCCCTAACAGTTTACCCTGTACCTTCTTCTTATTATTTTTTAGTGTACATAATCTAGAAAAAAGTCTTGTAATCATAAAAAAATTCGAACACGAGGTTTTGATGAATCTCAATCTTTCAGACATAGCTAAATTCGGAGAAAAACCTCTTTTTGGAAAATGCTGTCTGCGGCAAAGATAACTCAAAAATACTTTAAACTAGATGGCTGAAATTTAATATATGGTCTTAATGCAAATAATGCTGATATCAATATGATTTTGAATACAATCTATTCTCAGGAAGTACGTCTGTCTGGATGTTCGAATCTAAGTTAATACGATTAATATAAAGAATGAGAGATAAATGAAATTCGGCACAAACATTTAACGAATTTAGCTTAAATACCTAACAAATTTTGATCCGAATCCAACGAGTTATTGACCATCTGTTGTTCTATGCTTTCAGAAACATGTAAACGCGATAATTCAAAGACGCAAGGATCAAATATATCTATATAATATTTGATATATATTAATATATCAAATTTGATGTTATAAGTGCAGTTTTGTTTCAATATTTTTTGGAACTTGTCTAAAATACAAATCAAATTCAATTTTCGTATACTAAAATCCGCATTTCAAAGATTAATCGACAAATAACTGGCTAATAATGACACGATAGATTCTTTAGAAACCCTAAATTCAAGCCGTAAGTTAATATTTCGTAGCTATTATACGCCAATATAATGCAAGACATTTCCTGGAATTAAAGTTTTTTACAGAGTAGGGGATAAAGTTTTGAAGGGACCACGCCTACTAGTTTCATTTAAGCAGAGCATTTATTTAGAACATTAGTGAAATTTTGATCACTTTTTAGAATCTATCAAATGTGGATCTATTATGTCTTTAAAAGAAAGACCAAAATTGATTAATTTTAACGTTATTCCCTCATGCCTAAAGTAATAAATTGAAATTCAAATGTATTATGTACTTAAATATTTTTATCACTTCATTCATTTAATATTCATGTCATAAAGAAGATAAGAATGGTAAGGGAGGGAAAAAGTGATAATAAGGATAAGTGAGGATTTTGGGGAAAAAATTCAACATTTAATCTCTAATTTAGGTATCTTCAAAATGTAGTTTTTATTTTTTAATTTAAATTAGTTTGCCTTTCAGTATATAAACATTCTAATTCTTCTGAAATAACATCTGAAGGAAACTCTAATATTTAATTTACTGATAGGGTTTATCTATTATTCTTCTTTGGAGAATTTACATTTTTATTGACAGATTTCAAACACTAATGCTCTATATAAAATTTATTTCATTGATAAACAATATTAAAATTACTTTAGTTTTATTGATCATAATATCGTCTTAATATATTGAAAACATTCTGTATAGAGAAAATTAAATTTTGCTCACATTTGTAAATTTTTTTATAGACCGCAAAATATTTTAGAGCTCTTCCCTTCAAAACATTACTTTCAAAAATATATTTTATCGGTAGATAACTAAGTAATTATCTACTTTCATTAGCACTCTTATCATTATTACTGAGGAAGATTTATTATTAGTTGGTTGAAATATTATAAAAAGTTTGAAATAAATAGTAAGAAATATTATTCCATTCAATATTAAATAAAAGTAAATGGAATAATAACTAAACAAATTGGAATCTACGATAGCAATTTCAAGCTATGATGTAAAAACATGATGATTAATTTAAGTCATTAATCAATTTAAACCGATTTGAAATAATCACGATATTTTTAAGCCTCTATCCCTTTATATATAAAATGAAAAAAAAATTTAAACTTTCATTTTCAATTTTTCTAACTGGCAAACAAAGTTTTACAGATCGACCGACTTTGAAATATGAGAAAAAGGCATAGCTTTCTAAATATCGACAAATGCATTATCTGATAATTTCATGATTGTTTTAAACCGGTTTAAACTGGAATTATTTGAAAACAAAGTTGTATCTTTGGTTAGAAGTCAATTGCCAAATGTGAAGACCTTCTGCATTATTTTTTAATAAACATTAAAAACGGAAATTGATACCTCAGAGGTGATAAATCACTAATTTGCTGCCAACGCATTTTGAGGCAGCAAAGGCATCAAAGTATCAAAACATGCTCTAAACAAAACATTAAGTATCAAAACATGCTCTCACCTGATAATAAATTTCTTAAGAGCATTGTTATGCTTTTGTACGTATTTCTGAAATATCTGAAATAATACATTTTGCACCTTGCTGTCATTAAAAGGCGACATAGCCCTGAATATATTTTAGGACAACCCTGTAAAAAATAATTAAATTAAAACAAAAGCAAAGTTTGATCCATGTTGATTCAAATTCGCGATTTAAGTATTGATGGAAAAGTATGAGTACTTGCTTTTTCATTTGTGAAGTAATAAAAATATACTCATAATTTGTAAAGACTCTTGAATTTGAAAATCTACTTATGTTTTTATATTTTAATTTCCGTTTATTGACTTTCAGAAATTCAAAGATAGACAGGGCAGTTATAATTAAACTTGCCCTATAAACAGCACCCTACAACGTAAACGGACGAAAGGTTTATAACAAAATTTGACATATAGGTTATACACGAAAATCACTCACGGAATTTCTAAAGAAAATTCTTTTTTGTTCCAAAATGTTCATAATGTTTCAAATAGTGAAAGTAATTATCCATTCAACTTATAAAGACTTTTAATCAATTTATATCATGTTAATTAGATAATCAAACCATGTTTGACAGTTTTGTGTTATACCTAATACTTTTTCTATTTAAAGCTGTTTGATGTTGCAAAGATAATCATATGCTACTCTTTCATCTATACTTATAATAAAGCTCAATGTGTGTGTGTGTGTGTGTGTGTGTGTGTTGGCGCTCTACAGGCCAGACCGTTGGACCTACAGCTACCAAATTTGGTACACGTATACCTTGGAGGTCGGGAATGTGCACCTCGGAGCCCTATTTTTGAATTTTTAAATAGAATTTGAATTAATTAAAATTTAAGCGAAATTTCGACGTTTTTCCGCTATAACTTCCGAAAATATAATCGCACAAACATGATTTTTACATCAATTTAGAGATAAAAAAATTAGTTTTCTAATGGTATCAGTGTTTTAATGTATAAATTAAGCTTCTATTTTTAAAAAATTTTTAAAGAAATATTTTAACTATGTTTTTATCACGTGACTGGATAAAATAAAAGAATGCCGGAAGTTTGAATAAAAAAAACTATTATCGTATATCAAGTCTAAAGAAATGCAACTTTTAACACGTGACTGGATAAAATAAAAGAAATATAAAATGTGATATTTTCTAAAAAAATAAATGTAAAGCAAAAGATTCTATAATCGTTTGCAATATCTAAATGATTAATTCAATAAATCTTCTTTATTTACGGTAAACCTGATTGAATTTAGACAGGATATGCATTGAACTCCCGACCTAATAGCATATTTCTATAATCGTTTGCAATATCTGTATCATTAATTTAATAATTTTTTTTCGCTTTCTTTCAAAAAACATATTTAATACTTTGGCAACATCACCGAAAAATACATTTTTAATATTTTGAAAGCATAACCGATAATTAAAACTGACTGATTTATAAAATTAAAGAATATTATCAAGAAAACAGGTTCTTTTAGAACTTTCCGTCCATCATCTTAAAGAAAATATTAATTTCAGGCCAATCAATGCCCGGAATTACTTCAAGGCTAATGAATATGGGATTTAATTGAAAATTTTAGAACGCATTACTCATGGTGAAACAGCTGGTCGCCAAAGGCGGCTAGTTAGTTTATAAATCAAAATGTTGATTTTCTCATCTACTGTGTAATCTTTATATATTTCATTTTACTTAAGCAGAACATTATTATTAAAACCGTGAACATCATTTTTAATTTCTAGAATATATATATATATATATATATATATATATATATATATATATATAT
>JAPMOQ010039775.1:425443-455449 GCA_026543055.1 Argiope trifasciata
TTTAATCTACAAAAAATCTAACAATAATCTAAATTCCATCAAGTTTAGTCTACAAAAAATCTAACAATAATCTAAATTCCATCAAGTTTAATCTGCAAAATATATCACAAAAAGGTTTAAAAAGTAGGGCTGATTATACGTGTTAGCACTTAGAGGATTAAACATATTATCAATATTTTTCATAAACACATTGGATAATGCGAGTTTTTTCATTTACGAATTATTTTTCAATTGTAGGTTAAAAATATAGAAACAAATATTGTGTTATATGTGTAGCTAGATAAATGTCTAATAAGTGGTCCATGTCTTTTGGTCATGGCGTAATTCCTGTATCCTTGACAGTTGGATGTTTCACTTTCACGTACGGTTGATTCCAAGAGAAATTTGGAATTAAAATTTCAATTTTTTAATTCTTTAATTTTAAATTATTGATAAAACCTCTTGAAAGTAAGAAGTACTGTACATGCAAAAGTATTTTTTTACAGTTGATTTCTTTTCACTACTTGCATTCGAACAAAATTATTAATTATAAATATCCCGATTTTCATATCAACTAAGGTATTCAAATAATGAAATAAATCTTATGTTTATAATTTTCTCTAGTTTTTTGTGAAAAATGTAACCAATCTGCCATTAAAACTGATATTTGTGATGAAGATATTGTTTTTATGTCACTCATATCTGTTGCAAAAACATTTTCTTTTTTAGCTTAAAAATATGGGCCTATATAAAAATCTAAATAAATCTTTGCTCCTTTTTTTTTGTATTGCAAGTCTTTTTCTTCCGAAGATCGTATTCTGACGTAATTCGTAGAAAATTTCCTCTTTCCTATTGCGAATTTAGAAAATATTTAAAATGCTTAAGAAGAAAAAGTAATCGATTTCAAAAGAAGAAGAATCCTGTGCTGCCAGGACTGCTTTAACGGAAATAAAAACCAATACTGACAAAAGGTAGTGGAATCGCATTAAGGCACCTATTGAACATTTCATTCAGTTTCTTCGATTGGTTATTATCTTGAAAACTCTGCCCCACATGTAATCCTCAGTTTTATCATAGCATTGATTTAATAGCATGGGAGTTTTTATTCTTTTCAACTCTTTGAAGAAATGCTTCATGGGAAAGCTTTTTTCATCATCGGAGGTTGTGGTAATAGCATTGGAGACAATTTTGAAAGGAATGTGAAAATAGGCTTGCGACATGCGATTGAAGATTGGAAAGAAAGTTGAGATAAATACATAGATGTAATGAAGGGAATATTTTGAGAACAAATGGCTTTTGACCTGTGATTAAAAAATGGAAATAAAACTGAGACAAATGCATTAATGTAATGAGGAGTGATATACAAATTTTTTAAACTTTTATTTTCAATTATTCTAGCTGGCAAACAAAGTTCTGAAGCTCGACCATTTTTGAAATGAAAAACAAAAACATCGTTTATATAAATACCGACGCATGAGTCCTCTGATAGTCTTACGATTGTTTCACACCGGTTTAATCTGGTTAAGGTATCCGTCTACGTTAAAAACACTGATTATCAACTACACACAATTTTTTTAAAATTGTTATTTAGATTATAGTTCAGACTTTCCAATTTCGAAAACAGTTTATTTTTTCTAGGAAAAGGAAGGCCTGACCTGTTATCCAAGGGCACTTATTTTTCAGCTAAAATCTGTCTTTCACTTCAATTTCTTTAAAACTTAATTTTCATAAAAATTCTCTACCGTTTACGTAATATCTGAAAAACTAATAGAGGTATTTACATAAAAATTTCAGATTGTGTTTTAAATAATATGGGAAATGAAATGAACCAAAAATTTTACTTTTGGTGAAACACCTTTTTATTTATAGGTGTTTTTAGAAAAATTAAGTTGTGAAGTTATAGAAAAAATGCATATATACATATATTTTTACCCATAGCTTCCTTGCATCTCAAGATTTTTTCGAGGGAAAAATATGATTGTCGAATCACAATTTTGTATAGAGTGTTAAGCATTTTGTTTAAATTTCATTAAAATTTATTACAAATTTTCCTATTACTCAAATTATAGTATACATTTTCAAATATTTTTTTGTATTTTGTATTATAATTGACAATACATCTAAAAACCATAGTTTTAAATAGTTTTTTTTAAATCCAATTTTTCAAAACTTTTCCTTCGAATGTAGGCGGATAACTTAATGGTTTACATAAAGTAAGAAAATTCATAAGAATTCAGAAAATAAATAATTTGGAAAATCAAGTTGTAACTTTATTCAGCGATAAACCACTGAATGTGTCAAACTTCTTATTTTCTAATAACCTTATTTTAATTCGTTGTAATTATCCCTTAACCAATAATATTTATCCATCAAACGACGGATATTTCGTTTGGTTCATTTTTTAAAAACATCTCGCGGATTAACAATAACACTGTGATTTCCAAGGAAAAAAAACGCCAACAGCAGACGGTAGGTAATCGAAAAACTACACTGAAAGCCGACTTCAAAACAAAATTACATTAGCAGACGATATATATTTTGAAGCTATACTGTGAAAGCCAACTCCAAAATAAAAAAGGATAAATTGTCAATTTGTTGCCAATGAATTGCTTCTAAAACCTTAAGTCAAAACAACATGTTCTCATATGATAATAAACATGTAATACCTAGTGTAGCCGAAAATTTGTTTTGAAAATTAGTTTACAGTTTTGAAATCTTTTGAATTAAAAGCATGCATAAGCTAAATTTGTTGAAAAAAAATGTATTTTTATAATGTTATAGAAAAAGTTTCAAAAATTTTCTTTCCACCATGTTTGGTTATCTTTTGCCTGGATGACAGTAAAAATTAACATCTTTACGAAAAATGTGTCTTCAAGGAATTTTTTTTCTTTTAACAGAGGGTTTTCATTAATTTGCATAAACGTTATGCGTCTAATGTAATTTTTTAGACACTGGAAGATGAAAAGCTGACACTTTTATTTCATAGTTGTTCAAAGCTATTTAGAATTCTTCTATTTTACTTAGTCTGATGCTTCTTGAAATAATTCTCGAAATAGTTCTTGAAATAATTCTCGAAATAGCAAATTGCATTGCACTTGGCTAAACATCATTTATGAAATTCAAAATTTATTCGTAAAAAAACCGAATTTATAAATAAAGCTATTAAAATGCTTTTACTGACAACCTTTGTATTAAGATAACATTTCCTGTTAGACTTTCGTACATAGAACAGCTTGTTATGAATAGATTTCACTCATTTTTTTTATATTTAAAAAAGAAGCTATCCCATATTTTTTCCGATTTTATTTTTCATAATTTGAATTTTGCATTAAAGATAATGGCCAAGATGAAACATTTTCTGCAAAACATGCTGCTTAAAGTTATCAGAATTCCATCTATTGACCAAAAAACGAAATCGTATCTTTTATATTACATCCATGTTATTATTAATATCATCTCAAAAATGCTCTTTGAACTAGTCTACTACGAATAAAAATGTTTGTTTTCCAAATTTACTTATAAGAGGGTTGAATCAATGCTGAATTTTAGTGCGAGGGAAATGCCTTAATGGACATTTCTGTTGTTTTTACAGTATATTCCATTTCGCTAAGAGTAGTTGTAATACGGAATGGCATTATTTTTCACCCTTAAAAAGCATGAGGGCTTTTTGAAGATTTTACTTTTAAAATCGATGATATACATCTAAATATTTAATGATTGTCAAAAGTTATGGTATGTGTAATGGTGCACTGCGTTTTGTAGCATTAAGTTTCTAAAAATCAAAACGAGTTTGCGTTTTGCTGATTGGAAAGGTTCTAGGTTTCGAATTCTATCAAATATTCATCCTGGTTTACTTTAAAAATTCTTGAATGTCTTGCATTTGTAAAATGCAAGACATTCAAGAATTTTTCTCTCTATGTACTCTCTATGTAAAACTGAATATCTTATAGATTAGATTATTATTATCTGAATAGTACTCTCTATGTAAAACTGAATATCTTATAGATTAAAATGAGTGTTTTAGCAATGCAAAACAGAATATTTAATATATGCCTCTTTTTTATGATGTTAGCAATATTTTATTAAAAAAAAATATTGTCCTATTTTAAAGAATATCTTTTTATGTTTTAAAATGCAATGATGCTCTTCTGTTCTTTTCCTCATTTTAAAAAGAAAATAAACTGCACGTCGCAATTTAAAGAAAATTTAAAACTGGTTTGAGCAGAAGTTTCCTTTTAGAAAGACCACTGATTGGCAGTCTATCTCTGTAGTGTAATTGTACAAGTGATGTTCAAGTGAAAAAGTACGAAACAATATTGTAGGTATAAATGAAACCTTTTTATAAAGTATACACCTTAGACCTGGCTACATTGATTCCATTGATTAACGAGTTAAAGGATTCCTTGTTCCCAGAATTCATGTGGCTGTGATAAGATTTAGTGCATCACATCATCCTTTGGTTCACCGTCCGAGTTGAAGCGCTTCATTTTCAGATGTTTTTCCAGATGATTAAGAGCTTAAAAATCTCATTGTGGTATGTCCGAGTGTTAGAGTGGATGGTCGAGATGCTCCCACTTTACTTGACCAGATCCAAGTGTGTGACCTTGGAGAGTGGGTTTCGCGTTATCATTAGATAGAACTGTACCCTCCATCAGCGGTCCGTGTCTTGTGTTCTTGATGAACCTACGTAGTCATGGGAATGTCTCACAATATACATCTGACCTTGGATGGGGAACTCAGGGAAATTGTGAAGGAGTGGGTCTCGTCATCATCATAGGACCTCTGTAATTACAGAAACTGATTCAAGGTGATATAAGCGAAGCTAGGGTTACAAGGTGATGGAATTAGTAGAGTGATATAAACAATAGAGTTTTAACTTATAAAAACGAACTGTTAGAAAGAAATACAACTTGAGTATATGCACTCCAAGGAAAACCTAATGGCAGAAGCTGTACTCTTTTTTATTTTCTTGTATATGAAACACGGTGATTCGTCAAAAAAAATCAAACTCGCGATTATGACAAGCTCTATGTTTCAAACCTCCATGAATTCGAAAACACATTTTTGGAAAATATCCATCTGTGTGTCTGTCTGTGAAAAATGCTTTGAATTTGGAGGTTGAAGGCTCATTATATTATAAATCTTAAACAAGTAAATTTGTAGATTTTTTCAAAAGAACCGATTAAAATATGCCCACCTGACAGTTCGAATATAAGTTAGTACGATAACTAGGAAACAAAGAGAGCTAGGTGAAATTCAGTAATCAAATTTAACATCTTTAGTATCGATATCAACCACATTTTGAACAATTTCCTACCAGGGGTTGATCTTCTTTCAGTCTGTACTTTCAGAAACATGTAAACGTGATAGCTCAAGAACGTAATGACTTAAAAATATAAAATTTGCTGATTTTGTAAATTTAAGTATAGTTTTATGTCAAATTTTCAATCGATTGCGACGAACTCTTATGAAGCCTAAATTCAACTTTTGTATACTTTTGAATGCATATTAGGGATTACATTCTCTAAAGATCATACGAGGGATTCAGTAAAAATGTTAAATGTACTCCAAAATGTACATTAATTTACGAGAAGTTTCGTAAATGCATGTGAGATGGTTATGGAGAGATCATTCCCTCTATTTTTGTAACGAATCAATGATTGATGAGTGTAAATTGTTGCTTAAGAAATAACTAGTCTTTTAGAGGTTTATAAATTATATATATATATATATATATATATATATATATATATATATATATATATATATATACTAAGTGGCCAAATTATTATGACCACCTTTCAATGCATTGTTAGACCATCTTTAGCCCATGATGTCATGATGTGTCTCGATATCTTCTTGGCATAAATTCTGTAGATGTTTTTCGGTTGTAGTAAGAATTTGACCCAATATCCTATGAACTGCATTTTCCTTTTTCTTCAGATTGGATGACACTGGATCCATCTGTCTGACGCCCCTCAGTCTCAGCCCACAAATTCTCAATTGGTTCAAGTTATGATGATTGTGTGGGACAACAAGGTCAGATAAAGTTAGCATCATATTCCTCGAATCATCTGACTACAAAGCCAGCTGTATGACAAAGGAGTATTGTCTTGCTGAAAGTATCCCTCCCTGGCAGGATATAAGAGGACAATAACAGGATGTACTTGATTCGATTGTAAACTTAAATACCCTTGAAGCTTCATACGTTTTTCCACAGTAATCAAAGGACCAATACAATGCAAAGAAAACACCCCCAAAACCATAATATTGCTTCTACCAGCTTTAAGTGTTAATTCAATGCAGTCGGGGCACATTCTTTCGTACTGTTTTCTTCATATCCGAACCATGGCATCTGCATGGTGTAGATGAAAACGCGATTTATCAGATCACATAATTATTTTCCAGTCATCTACTGTCCAAATCTTATTCACCTTTTCAAACTGGAGTATTATGTTCTTGTTCAAGGTTGACAGTAGAAGTTTTTGGACAAGTATTCGGCTCCCATAGAGACTAAGGTGTAATATGCACTGCACAGTTCGCTCAGACACATTCGCAGTTTACTCCTTTATTAAGCATTTCCCCTGTTTGACGTACTGCTGCTCTTATGGTAAAATTGATAACTCTGGCAAGTCTTCTTTCAACTCGAGTATTCAGTAGCCTGTGAAAATTACAAATCTGACGTTGAGACTTGGATTTCTACTTCGTAATACACTCTCTGCACATATGAATAACTATTGCTCCCTAACATTTCACAAGAGCAGCCGTTTTGCTAAGACTTGTTTGGATGCTTCGAGCGCCTACAATCATACGGCATTCAGTCTAAGTTAAGTCACGTCTTTTGCTTATATTTCAACATTTAACACAAAACAACTGATGGTTCACTTGCCTTATATCCCCTATTTGTTGTTATCTTGCCCTCTAGCGACAACCCTGTAACGCTATAACTCATTTTGCATAAAACTATCCGGTGGTTATAATAATTTGCCCACTCAAAGTAAATACTATTCTTATGTCAACTTTGTTCTTGATAAATCGTAATAATAGGTTAAAGTTAAATTTGCTTTGCATCAGTTTATTCTATCGTACAATTCAAGCAAAATATGATAATAAAAAAAGATCCATGATCATCCCTTATAATGATTTTCAATTTTTATTATTTTGAGCAAAAACTCTAAAATTCCATTTTTGGCTATAATAAACATTTTCTGAGGGTTTGATGATGTAAATTTCAATGAAAATACTATTTCTTTTTAAAATTATTTTTATGTAATTCGATATTTTTCTTACAATGTACGACTTGAGCTATTTTCCCTTGCAGAATTTTAAACTGAAATAATCTTAAGAGCAATTTATTAGCTGAAAAGTTCTTAAATTACATTTTTTATAGAAGAAACTCCAGCGTTTTATGTTATTATTTCTGTTTTACTAACTACTCGTAAATGATAAAAAATGTTCATGTTTTTCCATGAAAGTAAGATAAATTGGTATAACTGGAAATGCTCATAAACATATTAACAAAATATAAATAGACTACAAGAAGGGAACATTCCTCTTCAAATAAACAGGAAAACTGCATGCATCCAATGTTTTTCTGCATTTTAGTATTAAAAAAATAGAAACTAGAGAATCATAATCTGAAAAGAGAGAAAAAAAAAAAAAAAAAAAAAAAAACGTGATTTTAGTTACAAAAGTATCTCTGAATATTTCAAAAGCTTTTTGAAATGTTATCTTCATTTATACTTTATTCTGTATCGTAAAGAAGGCCTTTCAAATCCTTTCTGATTCAAAATTGTAGTATTTTTAGAAAACTGAAATCCCTGAGCAGACTTATCTTTCGTTTTGCGTCTTCAAATCTGCAAGGATTGATGATTTTGAAATCTGTTACAGCTATTTTTGATATGGAATAAACCCATCGTTTCATATTATTCCTGTAAAAAGGGTGTTCATTCATATAAGAGCTTCAAAAAATAACAACTCTTGTAGAATAACTAAATGCTAATGCTAAAAAAGCAATTTCCTACACTGATAATAAATGATAAAACGATTTGTATGATATTTATTTCAATAGCATTTCCACTGAATGAAATATGATGAAAAAAATTACTGTTTTAAGGCTTATATTCTACCAATCTATATGGTTGCTACTGCTGAATATTTTTAAATTTAAAATGAATATATTATTTCACAATCGATCAGTTGGATCCCTTTATATGAAAACTCCTGCTGTCAAACTTACATATTCTCCTTTCATATTGATGGGAATCAATATTATTACTTCTAATCACAGCTTCACGGTAACGAATATTGAATCAATGCTGTATCAATTATCGTTGGCGACAGAAACAGAAGTTCCAGAAATTAGTGATTTTTTGTATATTGATTAAAAGCTAATGTTGGCGACAAAACCAGAAGTTCCAGAAACCTTCGTTGACGCTCGTACATAGATGAAACTCTAAAATATACATCTTTATAGAAATTCTTTGACATCTTTAGGAAATTATAAAATGTCAATAAATGCAAATGAGGTCAGTTAATTTAGCTTGGGCGAGTAGTCGTATGAATTCTTTCTTTAAAGGATTGATCTCCAATGCGTTCTGTCTATACGATTTGTGATGCTGATATTTCTTAATGATTGTTTTCTGTTCGGATTGTTAATTCCTTTAAATGCTGTTTTATGTATGATTCTTTTGTCTTATTTTACTTGTTTTACATGTGAAAAGCATCGTTATTTATTTCTGAATCTATAAGACTATTCATCATATATCCGTTGAACACATCATCCTTTAAATATATATATATATATATATATATATATATATAATATTAGTTACCTTCAAATAGTTAATTTTTGATGATGGAACTAATTATATTCGTAATTATGTAATTATTAGTCAAATGGGCTTCTGTTGTCTGGTGATGTCTTCGACATCTGATCCAGATTTGAGACCCGTTCCGCTGAAAATCATCGGATATGGTACAAGTTCATTTAGTTGGGGCTAAACGACTTCCCGTTGGTGTGGTGTGGAAGATAGGAGAGGATGTGCCAGCACAGATGTCACTGATAGTGGTTAAATATTATAAGGCTTGTCCCAAAATATCAATAGTGTTGCTTTGAAAACAGAACGTTAATATAATTTTAATTTTGTTACAATCAAGTAAATTAATAATTAAGAAAATAGTGAAATGAAAGTGCATTCAGAGTGGTTTCATTTATTCTGTGTGAAATTTTTCAAAGAACGATGATAATTTGTCATTTTTTAAATTTCCTGCAGAATTTCTTACTCAGTATCATTTATAATTAATTCTGTCAAATATGCAAACATGACAGTAGATAACAGGTTTTAAGATAGTTTGTAGAAGAGAGCAGTAAATCATAAGCAGAGAAATTAAAATACTTTGAAACTAAAATCCATTTCAAATTGTTTATTACATTGTACTCTAAGTAGAGTGTACTATATCTGTTAAGTGATTTCTGCAAGCGAAATTAAAAGCATTATATTGTGGGAAAGCTACTTTAGTTTAATTAAACATTATACTGAGAGCCAAAAAGCTTTGTATACATGGAATACTTTTTAAAACAGATGGAAGCTAAGACTCTCGGAAATGTAAGGGAAAATCCACAGTCTGAAAGAAGTGATTGCTAATTATTAATATAAGAGGGCTGGTACTTTAATAGTGGCAACTAATTATTTACATGGAATATAAAAAGTGATTCATGTTCCATGTTTCACAGCACTTCGGTATAGTCATCAGCATTGTGTACAGCCTGTTTCCAATGATGTGGAAGTCAAAGGACACCTGTAGAAGGGCCTGTTTTGTTTAATGGCTTGAATGAACCACACTATTACAAAAAGAATCTCTGGGCGGTCTGCTGTGTGGGAACGCTGTGCTTTAAGATGACACCAATCATACCATTATAGTCATACACGAGAATCAGCATAATTTTCTCATTGTTAGGTTTCTGTAGAAATTTTGAACGTCTTGGTTTCCCATAATGACACCATTGTTTGACTGGCTCTTCTATTTTGGCTGGTATGATCTGGTGCAAATCTTATCAAGTGTGATGATACTACTGTACAACCTCTGCTGCTACACATTCATTTTTTATCCAACTTCGTTGTTCTTGTTTTAAAAACATCCTGATAACGCTTACTTTAGACCGCAATCTAATAGAAGGATCAGTTCTTCCCGTCACACCACACGTGTGTGGTGTAGGAAGGGCGAGTCCTTTTGCTGAGAGGTGAGGTAGGTATGTAGCTAACGTGTGGTATACGTGGTTCGGTTGCATGGCGTTTTTACAGAGGTGTTGCCACTAATAAAGTTCCAACACGCGCATATTTTGGCAATGTTTCTTCACTTTTTCGTTTTAGTCATGCCTACATTCAGGTTTTCTCTGGCGTCTTATGAAAAATCACTAACTATTCACAAAATAATTTTAACAAATATTAAATAAAGGAAGCCACATATATAAAGTAGCACGAAAATTTATTAAAACTTTAATGTATTTCAAAATATAAGTAAATTAAAAATCGTCCGTCTTTACTCTAATTTCTATTTCGTTATTAATTTTTGCAGAGTGATGTGAATTTATGGCACAAATTTTCTAGAACCCTAATTCATTTTATATTGAGAGCCAAAACTGTGGTAACTACATACTGCTGAGATTTGTTTTTAATGAATTACCACAATACAGTTGAATCAATTTCTTTCTGCGTTAACCGTTTGCATTTGTGAAGATACTCAAAATCACCTGAAGTGCTATTATTGTGATGTTTCATTTATTTATTTTTCAATTTTGATTAATAAGAATGTTTACAAAATTGCTAAAGATGTAAATTAACGTTTTAGAGAAACTCAATTTGAAACAATTATATATATACATATTTATTTTTCAGAATAATAGACAAGTCCCTGTATTAAATGAATAATTTTGTATCGAATTACTTTTTCGATTACTAAGGGTAAATAAATATATAGGAATGCGTGATAAATTTAATTCACAAATTGAAACTGAGATCGAGACTAATAAAATCATTTATATAAAATTTAAAAAAAATCGTAAAAATTCGCGATGTAGTTATCTATTAATGTCATCAAAGTGCATGTAATGAATTTTGAGATATATTCTGATAATGTATAAGAATTAAAAATTAGCCTTAGTGTATTATAATTAGAAAAACATTTAGAATACGCAAATGCGCTTTAATCTGATATAATTTAATAATTATTGAAATAAAAAAATGAATTGAAATTATTTGTTTAATATTCTTTGAAAATCTACAAAATAAGTTTGACTAATTGATTGTATGTGCCATAATTGATTGCATTTTTAAGAAAAATAGGTCTCGTATTTGAGGAAAATGTGGATTTTATCATAGACGATAAAATGTCAAACCTTTCTTGATAAAGAGCATTCAGAAAATACTTTTCTAAATTATTTGATAGTAAAACAATTAATTAGCAGAAATTGAAAAAAAAATTTTGTTCTATCTGAAATTTAAGGGTAGATTAATTTAATTATTCCTAAGAATAGAAAGACGGTATTAAAATTCAACAAATTAATATCACAGCTTTCATTAAATTTTTATATAATTTTCAATTTAATCGAAACCAATTCATTAGTATGAAGTTAATGATTCGAAAAAAGAATTATTGAAGTAGTAGATTTTCAAAAAAGAATCATTAGTTTGAATTTAAAGATTTGAAAAAAAAAGTATTAGTCTGAATTTAATGATCTTATACTAAGCCATTTATCAATTTTCAAAACATTTTCTCATCAGTAATCAAAGTTAACATATAAAATTCCTCTCAGAAATTCTACAGAAATTTTGCGATTTCAGAAAATAAAAGAACGATACAAATCGGGAGACTTTCACTCATTTTTTTACATCATGCTTTTACCATTTAAATAATTAAGTCATTTAATTAATATTGAGCTACAAACTTTACGTTTCAAAGCATTTTTCTCACTTGACAGAATTGGTTTTTCGATATGAGATAAAAAAGAAACTGATTAATTAGGCTGTAATTAAACCTGATAAGGAGAACACAAAATGAATAGTTGTATCTCATTTGCAGCAGTTATTATTAGTACTTGATAAAAGAAATCCATAAAAAGAAAAAAAGAAAGAAAAAACTTCAATAATTGATTCCAGTAAGTCAACAAAAATAAATAATGGAGCCTCAAAGTTGCTGAATTAATTAACTCAAGATGTTTCAGAGAAAAACGCTTGCTTGTTGCTAAATAATTTTATGCGTGCGATTTTTCATTATACCATCCCATACATTATGATGAAAGATTATGTTATGATCATTAATGAATGACCGTTTACTAGATAATCTTATGTAATTATATTTACAGATAATCATCTTATAGTTCAACTGATTCAATAAGTAATAAAATAAGTTTGAGGAATTACCTGAGTATCAAAAAGAAGAGGGAATTAGATTATCGAATACTAGATTGTTTTTTTTTTGTAGCAATAACAGTGTTTTCGTAAAAGTAACATATTTCTTGCAAGTATTAAAAGGAATGACTGAATGAAATTATTTTATATCTGAGAAAGTATAAAGCACTTGGTTTTCAAAATTTTTTGTAACATTTCAAAATATTTGAGACTGAAAAAATTCCCTTTAGAGAATTTTCATATGGAATTTATTTTCATGGGTTCTTCAAAAATATGTATTGGAAGCAAACTGATGACAGTAAAACTTCTAATGCTCAATATCTAACAATTGGAATGTCATTTTAAATTTTTTTTTTTTTTTTTGTAAAAAAAATTTTAGTAAGCATTTTAAATGTATAGAGAATAAATAGAACAGATTATTGTTTGAATTTGCCAGAAAACTTGAATTGTATTTTGTGGCAAATTCATACTCACGTATCTGTTCATAAGGTTTCAACAAATATGAGTTCATATCTGACTAATTACCGATAAAAACGAAATTAAAACTTAAGCGTTACACTTTAAAAAGAAGAAGTTAATTGATAATTGAACTAAATCTAATGCTATAATACGAGGAATGGTTGCCAAGTCGAAAATCACCCCAGAATTAATAAACTCCGGTCTGGGGTTTATGGCCACGAGGAATCGATTGGTGCCGGTTTTGAAGCGCTACGGTCGAGCAGTTCGGTGTTACAGATAGGATATTTTCAAACTTTATTAGTTCGCCATAATGGCTACTTGAATTTTCACGCGGTAACGTGCTGCCATCTATAGTCAATATGGCGAACTAATAAAGTTTTATGTTTATGCTGTTATAGGATTATAATATGTTTCTTATCTAATACATTAATACGAGGAATGGTTGCCAAGTCGAAAATCACCCCAGAATTAATAAACTCCGGTAAACTTGGGGGTCTGGGGTTTTTGGCCACGAGGAATCGATTGGCGCTGGTTTTGAAGCGCTACGGTCGAGCAGTTTGGAGTTACAGATAGGATATTTTCAAACTTTATTAGTTCGCCATAATGGCTACTTAAATTTTCAAGCGATAAGGGGCTGCCATCTATAGCTAATATGGCGAACTAATAAAGTTTTATGTTTATGCTGTTATAGGTTTATAATATGTTTCTTATGTATGTATATATGTTTGGTTTTTCTAAATAAATTTGTCAAAAATATTGAACTTCAACACACTTCAATCTTTACCTTTACTTTACCTTTGTGTAGAATAGTTCCCTTTCCAAACTCTAACTTTGTTTAGAATAGTTTACAATGGTGCACTTTAACCGGTTATCTTTTCGCCAATGGTTTCGCAAATTTTCTTATGGCATGTATTGTTTTGATAAATCACAATTGAAAATTTAAATCTTCGAGTTAGCTTCGATACCTGTTTTCTCCGAGCGGAGCTCCGTCACCCGCTGGTTGCATTGTAATATGAAACACGCCAGAATCCCTTTGACATGCTTAAAATTAAGGAATTTCTGCCATCGCAAAAGCAAAGATATATAAAATTTATAAGTAAGAAGGAAGATAACATAATTTAATTCCGAATGAAATTTTAATGTTTCGGTATAATTTTTAATGACTCTTGAAATGGGTTTTAAATTATATTTAATGATTTTCTTGTTGTTTACCTCAACCCTTCCAAAGCAGGCCTTCTTTTATCCTCAATATCGTGTCGCAAAGAATCCTTACATGCAAATTACATATTGAAGTTTTCGATCGCAAAGCCAAAATTTTTCCTATGGCTTTTTTTTTACCCAATTTTCTTCGAATCACTAAGAAATCACTACGATGCGTATGGCTACCGAATTTTTAAGTATTATGTTGTTCGGAAAGTAATTTCGTTTTTTCCTGACAAAGGATTTAATTGCATTTTTCGCACCCAATTTCATACTTAAACCGCAAAATCATTTTATGTTTTAAGAGCTGATATAGCAAGGCTTGAGTGTGAAAAAGTGCAGCTGATTCTTCGCAGTAGTTTTTGGATGGTGCCCTTTTAAATATGGAGAGCAATAAACAGCATTTTCGTCATTTTTTTCTTTTTTGCTATAAAAGGTAAAAATGCTGTTCAAGCCAGAAATAAATTAGCCAATATGTGTGGAGAAGATGTGTTAACAGTACATCAGTACCAGAACTGATTTGCAAAATTTTTCCTTCAAATGAGGAGGCCAAAAACCACCTCGATCAGTTTTTTTTACAGCAAAGACCAAAACTTTTATGAGCGTGTAATCATGTTACTACCAAAAATATGGCAAAAGGTATTAGACCAGAATGGCAATTTTATAATTTAATAAATAAATTATTCATTAAACGCAAATTTCTTTTCATTTTGACAAAAAAATACGAAATGACTTTCCGAACAACCCAATATTTCGTTCAGCATTTTTTTAAAATTTTGATATATAACACGCAACAGGTTTCAGAACACTTCCTGTTATTTCTTGATCACTCTAAACAGTAAAATAACGTAGGTGTCATTGCAGATTTTTTTGATTATCGAAACTTCTTAACTAAAAATACTTGATTGGAGGAATCATGACTTTCTAGGTATACACAAGATATTTCATTGAAATTGAGGCACATTTCCATCAAACCCACTGATCCGCAAAGTTAGTTTCATTTAAAATAAATATGATTTCATTCTCAAATTTTCAATGATTTGACTGAAACTTACCTACGAATTGAAAGTCTATAGAATTTCAGAATGATGGGAAAACAAGGAATGAATTGCTGGAAGCGAATAATTGGAAACTGTCGTTGTTACTTATGGCACTTTCCAAGCCAGTTCACAGAAAGCTGTTAGCGATTTAACCGAAATGAGAGTCTCTTGTTTGTTGAGCAGAGCCAACTAGGACCAAGAGTATGACTTGAATACTTCATTCTTCCCATTCGCTGCACAACCTCTTTTTACATTCCTACAACTCACAAATAGAGCAACCATGCCCAAACCGGGACGCCAAATCACGGGGAAGACACGTTCCCCTATGCCAGGAAGCCAGCAATAAACTTTTTTTTGTAACTGTTGTACGCAAATGTCACGCGATGCATTCTCTGAGATAACACGTTTATCACAACAACGTTGAATGTATAATAAAATTTTGGGAAGAACACCTTAATTAATTTTAGTTGAATCCTTAATGTTTCGTACTTTTTAGTACGGCTAAAATAATCTTTTCTGGGTGGTGGTGGTTCTAATGCCAGTTGGTTATACCAAGCACGAATGAGCGGAGCTCTTTCGAATTAAGGCAGAGGTGTGCGCCTTTCGTTTTCAACGAGCACCGTTAAGGTTAAAGTACGACTTTGCTCGAACACACACGACGCAACCCTTTTTAGGGGGCAGTCGAACTCATTCATACACTCATCCGCAAGTCAGAATTTCGATCCCAATCAGAGACCGTCATCCCTAATTCAGTACCCCCAGAGGTATCGTTTTGTGATGGGAATTTGGAGGAATTTGCAGTCTCGACATATTTAACGTGCTCCAACTGCCATTAGCAAACACGGCGGTCTTTGGCCGAGACGAGGACCGAACCCACGACCTTTCGGCTACGACACTGAAGCTCTACCAACGAGGCTACCGCGGCCTTGCCAGGTCTTTTACCACGAGTTGAGCTCTGCGTACTTCCTGAGATTCGAATATTGAAAACTTACTTGAATAAACCATGAATTAATACAGTTAATTAAACTGCATACATAGAAAAATTGAGTTTTCTTCAAGAATAATCTAAAATGATGTTATTCCCTACTCTCCAATCCTTCACTCAAGCTTAAGATAACCGACTACTTTCAAAGGAAAATTTTTGAAAAATTGGATATTTTTAAAACTATTTTGGATTTTTAGATGCATTGTCTGAAATAAACACCATAAATTCAAAATTATTTCTTGAAAATATAATAAATTTTGAGAAATAGGAAAATGTGTAGTGAATTTTAATGAAATTCAACATAAACGGTTCACACTCTACACAAAATGGTGATGCAACAATTCTATTTTTCTTTGCACACAAGTTATAGAATACGATGATGAATGATATGAACCAAAATCTAAGAAACATTTTGAGATGCAAAGAAGTTATGGATAAAAATATAAGTATATATGCATTTTATCCATAAATTCATAACTTAATTTTCCTAAAAACATCTATACATGAAAAAACAGTTCACCTATAATAGAAATTTTGTTCCATTTCATGGTTCAAATCACTTAAAACACACGCTGCAATTTTTATGTAAATAACTCTA
This sequence comes from Argiope trifasciata, assembly GCA_026543055.1. Classification (NCBI taxonomy): domain Eukaryota; kingdom Metazoa; phylum Arthropoda; class Arachnida; order Araneae; family Araneidae; genus Argiope; species Argiope trifasciata. The sequence goes on from JAPMOQ010039775.1 coordinate 442,115, forward strand.
TAAGGTTTTGAGATATCAGGTTAACGGTGAAGAATTTTTATGAAAAATAAGATTGAAGTTAAAGACAAATTTTAGCTGAAAAACATGTTATGCTTAAAATTCCTCTGGATGATAGATCAGGCCTTTCTTTTGCTAGAATAGCTGAACTGTTTTGGAAACAGGTAAGTTCGAAAGAATGCAAGAAAAAACAATTTTAAAAATTCGCCAATGTGGATGATAACCAGTGTTTTTAACGCAGTCGGTTACCTTAAGTTGAATGAAGAATCTCCCTTAACGTGTGGTAAATATTTTTGATCCGAATAATAATAATTATAATAATGTTCTGAGCAATTTATTTTCTTTGAACTGGCTCCAGAGTCCCTAGAAAACATTTTGAAAAGGTTCAAAAGATGAGAGAAGAACTTCTCTTGGATTTGTCTTTATCAAAGTTGGATGAAGAATAAGCTGAAGTTAATTAGTATTTGATGCATTAGAAACATTTTAAAATAGAAGAAAAAGTCTTATCAGAACTAAATAATTTTCAAAATAATTTCGGCATGTTTTTGAATGTGTTCATGTATATCTGAAATGCAGTCGAAGTTTATTTCTTTTATTTAAAATATGATCTTAATTTAAATATTTGTACATATTTCATGTGTAGGTAATCATTTAAAATAAAAATTCTCTGTCGGTTTTACTTATTATTTAAATCAGAAATGTTTTCGTTTTCCTAAAATTAAACTGGATCCTTATTATTTGGAAAACAAAAGTTTCGGTACTGTAAACTAAACTTGGGTCACCAGAAAACTACAGAAAATGAAACAACATATTAAGGTATCCGACCACGTTGAAAACATTGGTTATCGACAACATTGGCGATGTTTTTTATTCTTGTTATTTCTTGTAGTTCAGACTTTCCTCTTTCCACATCAGTTTATTTTTTCTAAGAAAAGGAAGGTCTGACCTATCAGTAAGGGGAACTTTAAGCAAAACATGTTTTTCAGCCCAAATTTGTCTTTAACCACAATTTTAATTTTCATAAAAATTACCCAGCATTAACATGTTATTTCAAAACCTTATAGAGGTATTTACATAAAAATTTCAGCGTGCATTTTAAATAATATGGGCAACGAAATGAACCAAAAGTTTTATTGTTGGTAGAATACTTTTTCATTTATAGGTGTTTTTAGAAAAATTAATTAATGGAAAAAAGTATATGTGCTTATATTTTTACCTATAACTTCTTTGCATCTCAACTGTTTTCTTAGAGTTTGGTTGGTTTAATTCATCTTTATATTCTATAACTTGTGTACAAAGAACAATAGAATTTCTGCATTATAGTGTTGTCTAGACTGTTAACCATTTTGGTTCAATTTCATTAAAATTTACTACAAATTTTCCTATTTCACAGAATATATTAGATTTTCAAAAAGTTTTTTTTTGTATTTATAGTATTTATCATTGACAAAACATCTAAAAATCATTAATTTTTGTTTAAAAAATCCATTTTTTTATGAATCTTGTTTCGAACGTAATTGGGTACCTTAAAAACATATATAAATAAAATAACATTTGCACATACTGTAGTAAATCCAAAAATAATTTAATATCTTTTAAAGCATGAGCTTTCAATATCTAAATAATAAGATAGCTAATAAAAATAATGATTGAATAGTTAGATGATGTCAACAATCCTTAACGAGGCAATGGCTATTTCGAATGGATTACAAATAATATTTTGAATGTTCTAATTATGTATAGAAAATATATTTAAATTATTTGTTTTACCTCAAAGAATTTCTTTCTTCAATTATAAACCTTCTTTACAAAAATACTATAAATTTATTCAATATTGAACCCTTTCTTATCGATATTGAAATTTACGAAATTATTTTCATTCCAATTAAGGACCAATGAATGATTATTTCTAATTATTTAGTTCCTGCCATTAGCTTTGACTCCCTACATTTATTTATATGCCTTGTTCAAAATTTCAATCGTTAATAAAATACTTTGTATTCATCCATTGAAAATCAAATACATTTTTTAAACTTGTAGTGGATGGTACTTGTTGTTAATACTGTTTTTTCAAATACTAATTTCTTAGATAAATTTAATTTTTTAATAATTTTAATAGAGTTTTAGCATTTTGTGAGGAAATGTGAAATCAACAGGCTCAATCGGTCATTTCCCCCCTTGTTAATGTATTTGAAAATATTTTAGATTAAGAATTAATGCATCAAGACGGAATCTGTAAAAATGAACAATTATAAGTAAAAAAAAATGTAGCACAAATATTTGAAATGCATTTACATTATATAAATGCATTTATCATTATAAGAGTAAAACAAATAATTAATATATAATATTTTTAACAGATAAACATGCATACAATAGTTTTGTTTTTACAGTTTTAATATTTATACTCATTATTTTTTCTAAGTGTTTTTTCATGAAAAGAAAATGTTTTTTAATACTATAAATGTTTTTTAATACTATGTTTTTTAATATATATATATATATATATATATATATATATGTATATATATATATATATAATTTGCATATATATTTTTGTCAAGTTGTTTACTTCGTATACCACTTTCTGGAGCTGACAGTTCTTCCACTATTTTTTAGAGATCTAAAAATGCTCTTTTAAAATTTTACTTTTTTACTAAATTTCATCTTTAAATGAATGAAAAGAAATTTCATTTTTTATTGAATATGAAAACTCTATAGACATACAAGATGACTGCGTGACTGAAAAGTTTTTGTTTTGTTTAAAAAATTTATCACATTTATTTTCTGAGTTTAAAAACTCGGAAAATAAGATTGATTTTAGGCATTTGAGAGACATTTTAGATTCTATTTTCTAAATGTGTTTACAGAAAATTTCGAATGTTTTGCTTCTGAGTTTCGAGACTGTGTTGCAAAAGCAGAAGCAACTCAAATAGGATGATTTTTGACATATTTATTGTCTGGACTGTCCAATTACTTATATGTAGAAGCATGTTGTCAGTTTCTATATTATTTTTAGATAATAAAAAAAGAAGCCAAATGCTAAAATGCATTTACTATAAAATAGAGATAAAATGCAGTAACATTTATTGTAATTCCTTATTCCTTTTTTTACTCTAATAATATAAATGGAATAGAAGATTTTCAACTCCTTTTGATTTTGGTGAGGTTTGAATTATTCTAAGGAATGATTTATGATTTAGGCAAAGATGTAACTATTTCTTTGGAGATACCAAAGTAGAGGTGTTTGGTTGGATTTTATGTAAATTAAGCTCATTATTAACGCCAGTTTTAGAGCATTTAATATCTATTTAGTTTTGAATTGACTTTTTTCATACATATTTCCATTTTTCGTCTTTGAATGGTTGGAAGATATCTTTATTTATTAGTCAGAGTATTTATGATATCGCTGATCAGTATCCACTAGTATAATAGGCCTCTGATGGCTTTCCAGTCTATTCCTTTGCATTTACGTCTCAGATTCGAAAGTAATCTGAAGAAAAATAATTTGATTTTTCGAATGCCTCATTGAACTAGGAATATATCGTATGGACCAGTCATATTGTTACTGAAAATCCATCTGGTGAAAGTAATGGTAGAGAGGGAGTTCAACAATCTTGCTTTACGAATAGCGATAACAATGCTTTACTCCAGAAGAAAAAACAGCACATCGGTTTCAAGGAATGCTTTGTAGAACTTAGAAATAGCATCAGTTACCAAATGTTTAGAACTTCTACTCTTTCTCTTCATATTCTAAAATGTCCAAGAAAATTTTAATTTTCCTATTTTGGAATGATATAACCTTTCTAATAAATGTTAGAAACTATTTTAATCATAAACATCTCATTTGTTTGAAAAAAAGTTCAGAAAGTGAACATAGAAATTAGAAAAAGTTGCCAAAAATAATAGAATATAACAGAGTTAAATGATTGTATGAAAAAAAAATAACGAATTTGAACATTTATTATTTGTTTATAAATTGATATGGTATTAAAAGAGAAGCAGAAAGATTACCATTTTTCAGTAAATAATTTGTTTAATTTCAAATCGTCCTAATCTTCAACTATTTCCCTTTGTTTTCGCTCTGAATAAATACTACTTCAAATGAAAAAGTAATTACAGAAACGAGATTGAATCCGAAGAGATATCATATATTGAAAGAAAAATTGAAAATATAAGGCAAAAGTTAAGAAAAGTTTTGAGTTGTGAAAGGAGTTTAAATGCAATTGGTAAGGAGATATTTTTAATTAAGAAAATTAAAATTTTCTTCCATTAACTTTTGCTCTGCCTACACTGGATGCGTTATGTATGTAATGAAAACATTTCGAATATTTATATTCTCAATTTTTTTCATTAAACAGATTGAATTGAATTATTTTAATCAAAACATTTCTTATTATTCGAAATCGGACTCTGAATTTAACTTATTATTATTATTATTTGCCTTCTTCAATTATTTTCAGAATACAGAATATTTTTTCCGACTTTGTTTGAATAAAACTGTTCACAGATGCTATACTAAACGGAGTCCTTTCGAAGTAAAAACTTTAATTAATCTTTTTATACGTTATTCCCTTCCATGATTCTTCAATAAAATATATTAGTGTATTAAAGTCATGTTACTTTAATATCTTGATCTGTTTATTAAATGTAAGAATTTTCCCATCGAGGTGAATTTCAATAATGTGTTACAGTAATTTTTCTCAAATTAAGGTTCAAATAATATATATACTTTGAACAGGTTTGATGTTTTCAATAAAGAATTAGCACGTTTTATTATACACGTCAGCACGAACTCACAAACAAAACAATAACAGCAATACAACCGCAAAATCAACACAAAAATACCATTTATAGTATTTGTTGAAAAACAAATGTAAGTGCACAAGCCCTCAGATAGGACTCGCAGGAGATAGACTTCGCTCAACTATTCCCACCTCTAAAACCATCCGCTATTTTCAAATTAGTACTTGCTTGAGTTGAACTCATCTGCTGACTCATTACTAACAGATGATTCATTACATTCTATTTCACGGTATTTTATAGTGTCCGATACAGGTCATGAATGTTTCTAATAGAATCAATAAAACTTGTTCTAATGGAACTTCCTCAAAAATTATTGAGGTTTTTAGAATCTCCTTTTTGATCTTCAGGTCGTCAAATTCGACCTACAAATGATCTTTTTATACAATATTTTAATACATTATTCGACCAATTCACAAAATGATTGCCAGGCTTCGTTCATTCATTCGATTTTCATCCAAATTATTTGTAAAATGATGTTTTTTAATTGGAGACTAACTGCGCTGAGATTCAGTATTACATATTCGTAAAAGAGTGAGCTTCAAAACGCCACTCTCCAAGTATTCCTTCTAATTGCAAGTTATATAACAGGTGCATGTTTTTAATTACACATTTTCTTGGAAATGCAATGACACATGTTTGTACTTTTGGTGACCAGACGATTCTAAGAGAGTAATTCTAATGGGAGAATTCTAATGCGTTGAGTATACTTTCAAGTTGAGTTTCATTTGTCTGATTTCTTTCAGTCAAGAAATCATGATACGCATAAAGTAGAGCTGCTTCTAAAGAATTATACATTTTCTATTTGTTGCAAATGTGATTCTTCTTATTAAACATAAGTCACATTTTATCATGGGGCAATTAAAGTTATAATTATGTGGATACTCTTATTTCGATGACACATTATTACTCAGGATACTTCACTGTCCAGAGTAAAATATTCACATAATGTAATTTTTTTAGTTGCCAAAAATGGAAGAAGTCACATGATTAAACAGTTAATGAAACAATAAACAAGTTTGAATTTCACTGCAACTACAAAAAATTATTTTAAAATTTTATTTTAAAAAGTTTTTCTTTAAATATAAAAAAATCAATGAAAATTAACCTAACTAAATCATTACGAACTTGTAATCTTGCTTCTACGTATGAATAGCGTAATCATAAGAAAGACTGATTTACAGTAATTTGTATTGGATGTTGATCAGGATTCGTATCAGAGATCTCAGAGCTTGCGATGCACTTGGCTAAAATTTGGCGACTTTGGAGACAAAATGGATAATACTCCAAAAACATTGAGAATTTTGTCGATTTGTACATTAGGGACAGAGACACATCTAGATACGCCCTGACTGGTGAAGAAATTTCTAGCCCTGCCTCCTGGGAACTCTAAATTCTTGCACTCTCTGGCTGAGAGGAGTTCTGGCAAGTGATCAATATTGGTTCTGGTGGAGTAGTAATATTCCTGAATTGAGGAATAGTGGTGAATTGTATGGTGATGAACAGTGGTTGGAGTCACCGTGAAAATACTGAAGTAACGGTGGAGTGCTAAATGGCTGTGTGTTGTATCCTGTCGTCGTCGCGTCTTGCGTCGTTAATGGAGGTCATGAATTGAAGTTGTGAATCAGCAGCTAAAGCGATAAAAGACCGTGGAAAGTGTTTCAACCTTCTGGAGAGACTGTAAAGCAAGACTCCGAGGAGCTCCTCTCTTGCTGAATCCTATCTGGTCGCTTTGTGTGCTGTGGACATTGTTACTATTTGTGGGATACTGTTGTTATTGTGTGCCATCCTGCGCGCTCGTCTTCACAGTACATATTTGTTGTCTGTAAAAATTATTCGTGTAAATAAACGTCGTCGTTGCTTTTCTACTAAAGGACTGTTGATTGTGTTTGTTCTCTCACCATACACCCACTACATAAGAAGAAACCTGAAGGATAGGAATTCCGTAAAAATATTCTCTAAATAAAAATTTCTGAACTATTTAATAAAAAAAAATATTCCTAAGGGAATATTATTCGAGCACGTTATCGTTAGAAAACAAACATAACCATTATTTTTATATTTAACTAGCCGCCTTTGGCGACCAACTGGTTCGCCATGAGTAATGCGTTCTAAAATTTTCAATTAAATCACATATTTATAATCCTTGAAGTAATTCCGGGCATTGATTGGCCCGAAATTAATATTTTCTTTAAGATAATGTACGGAAAGTTCTAAAAGAACACGTTTTTCTAATAATATTCTTTAATTTCATAAATTAATCGGTTTTAATTATCTGTTATGCTTCAAAATATTAAAAATGTTTTTGGTGATGTTGCCAAAATATTAAATAAGTTTTTTAAAGAAAGCGAAAAAAGGAAAAAAAAATGAATTAATGATACTGATATTGCAAACGATTATAGAAATATGTCATTAAATCGGGATTTCAATGCATATTTAATTTAAATGCATATTTAATTTAATTTTTTTTCAATGCATATTTATATTTTAAAATTAAAGAGTACAAAGAGAGAGATATTTTTATAATTTCGTAATTAATTGGAACTTCTATCATAATTTATTTACATGAAATTGTGTAACATTTGCAATAATTCTATAATGTTTTATTCTCTATCATTTTTTATTTAACAACTAGATTTTTTTTTCTATTCATGGAAAGTTTATGGATTAGCATGTTTATGGAAACATAATTCTTTAAATTAAAATTTTACCCAATTAATTATCAAATTATAACAATAATTAAAAAGAATGTAGAATAGACTACGGAAGCTTTGCAATATTTATTTTGTTGAAATAACTATATATTCATAAGAATGACGCACATTTTAACAGAATCAATTTATTAATATTTTTTGATATTTTATCTATAAAAAAATCTTCCAAAATGCTTATGGCATTAACATATACAATGTACTAAAATGTTTCAAAATAGAATTTTAATTCCAATAAAATTCAATTTTCAATTTTTTTTCTTTGATATTATATGCATAAAGTCCCATAGGACGATACGAAAAAAATGACGAATAAATAAAATATTTCCTAGAAATTAATTTTCTAATTAAATTATTAATGTTAAGAAAATGAAGTTAATTTAGAAGCATTTTAATAATTCAAAGAAGTTTTGATAAATACTTTTGCTATGAAATACTAAAACAATTATATCGTTAGTAGCTGATGTCCTGGTGTACGTGTAGCACGTTTTCTCCATGAACCAGACATCCCGGATTCGAGTCCTGTTCTATCTATGTGGTGTGTGTAAAAGCACCCCCTTTAAAAAGAACTATGCAAGCTGGTGTGTGAATGTCATAATGAGCTAGGCCAGAAAAGTTTATATGAGCTAAATGTCAAACTTCTGTCCTCGGTTGGTCAAAGTTATTTAATTACAATAGCTATTACACCCTTCTTTCCGTTATAACATGAACACGATAACATCGCATTGTTTGTAGAGCTACCTGCTTAAAAATCCTTTCCTGGTTCCATTGTTCCAGAAGTCCCCCTTTAATTTGTCCATTTTTAAGAGGTCCCCTTTTAATTTGTCCATTTTTAAGAGGTTCCCCTTTAATTTGTCCATTTTAAGAGGTCACCATTTAATTTATCCCTTTTTAAGATATCCACCTTTCATTTTTCCATTTTTATAAAGTCCACACTTTTTTTGTGTTTAATTTGTCTATTACAGACAAAAACAGCAACACTTTGAGCCGATCTGTAGTGACAAATTTTATCTACCAAAGAGATAATTCACTTTGATATAACTCCATATCTATATTTCCGTCTGGTTGGCAGACATTAAATCTCTGTTTCTTTAATTGGCTTTAATTTGCCCTTAATAAACTTATCTAAAGCAAACCCCCCCTTAACATTATAATGCTATTAAAAATTTAAGTATTTAGTTCAAATATCTTCTAAATTTCGCAATGTTGTAAGTATACTCTTTTATTTGTCTTATAAACTACTCAGATGTTAAACATAATCCTTCTTTAATTTCCCAGAATGACAAAAAATCACGCGATCAAATATGTGTTGAAGCTATGAAAACGTTTTGAATTTTCAGTAACAATGTATTATATTTTTGGAATTTAGTGAAAAGATTGTTGAAATATTAAACCTTTTGACGTGTCTGACAAGCGCATCAATTTATAGAATTTTTAATCTATTCATTCAACAGCTATGCATAAGTATTAAATAATTTAAGAAGCAGATATCACCCAGAGGCGTTTCAATATCTAAAAAATATTATTATTATAGGAATTAAAATAACAATCAATACATGATCCAGAAAAAGTGTGTTCTGTAATAAGAAAGATATATAAATTTGAATGTCAAGTGTTTAATAATAATAGGAAATTAATTCAGTAAATAAATAGGAAACGTTTCACGATTTTTAAATTTGTATCGTTAAAGGGATATTTCAAGAGTAGAATTAATATCGTTACAATAACATTTTTCGAAATTATCGTAGAAAAATGTCCAAAATTTCAATCCAGTTTTAATAATGAATAAAATTCTTCTAATTAAATTTGTAAACACTTTATCCGCAGTACACATTCATATCCTCCAAAGTATATTTGTGCAATTGGTAGCTCTAAGTCAAACAATCCGCCTGTTGAAAGAAAATACAAGCACAGAGACACCGTATTATTAGTAGAAATATATATTTATTAAAAAGGGAAATAAGCCATAATGGACAAGCATGGCTACGACTTTCAATTGTTGACTTTATATTATACTGTAAATGAATTCGAGCACTCCAGTTTATTGCTGATTTATCTTCTTTCGCCCTCAGCGTATGCATATATTTTTTAAACTTGTAGTGAATAACACTAGATATTAATACTGTTTTTCTTTCAAATATTAGTTCATTGATTAAATTTAATTAATTTTAATACCTTAAATAGAATTTTAGCAGTTTGTAACGAAAATAGAAATTAACCGGCAGGAGCTCAAACGATAAAAAGAAAGGATTTCAGTATTTTTCAAGTAAAGGTGAAGAATGAAAATTCATCTCTTAAGCAAATCAATATTTTTTGATAAATTAATTAATTTTAGTTTGATATAAGATAAAAAATTTCTCTTATATAAGATATATAGCAGATAATAAATTTAGGAATAAATGCCATCAGTTGCGAAGATTGCAAAGATTGCGAAGATTGTTGGAAACAAATTATTTTGCCACATAATATTGTGATTTGGTCATATGTATATACATATTTATATTGATTGTAATTAATTATTAAATAGGAATTAAAAGAAAAAAATTTCTTTGCTAACCAAAGTAGGTATTAATATTTTTAAATATTACTTGTTCAATAAGTATTTTATAATTTTTTTTTAAATATTACTTGTTCAATAAGTATTTTATAATTTTTTTTAAATATTACTTTTTCAATAAGTATTTTATAATTTCTTAAATATTACTTGTTCAATAAGTATTTTATAATTTTTTTTAAATATTACTTGTTAAATATTTTATAATTTTTTTAAATATTACTTGTTAAATAAGTATTTTATAATTTTTTTAAATATTACTTGTTCAATAAATATTTTATAATTGTTTTTACATATTACTTGTTCAATAAGTATTTTATTATTTTTTAAAATATTATTGGTTTAATAAATATTTTACTTCAGCGATTTATATAAATGCTTCTTGCTCTAGTCGCTGTTTTGTGCTGCGGTGTTTTCGGAATCAGAGGTTTACCGATTCGAGACTCAGTTCCACAGAAGAACCGCCGTGTTAGCGGATTTGGTGCACATTAAATTTGTCGGGGCCAAACGTCCTCACTCTGGAGTGGTGTGGAAGATTGCAGAGGGGGTAGCTAGCTCAGGTGTCGGGTGTCATCTGACCGTGGTTCGAAATTGCGAGATCCGTCCCAATATAGTCACAGCGTTGCTTCAAAAAGGGATGTTAATATAACTGAACTAAACTCCGTTTTAATATTTGATTGGTAGTCTTTTAGTGTGCCTATATTTGGAAAGAAATGTCTTCTTTGTAAATGGTTTCTTCTTATTTTAGAGCTTTGGAAATTTGTATTTTATTTTACTATTTAAATATAGGAAACATAGTGGTAATACAATAATTATATTTATAATATAATTTAAATAATAAAATGTAGAGCTGTCTGCTTTATTCTAAACTAGCCACCTTTGGCGACCAGCTGGTTCGCCATGAGTAATGGGTTCTAAAATTGTCAATTAAATCACATATTCATTAGCCTTGAAGTAACTCCGGGCATTGATTGGCCTGAAATTAATATTTTTTTTTTAAATGATGAACTGAAAGCTCTAAAAGAACGCGTTTTCCTAATAATATTCTTCAATTTTAAAAATCAGTCAGTTTTAATGATTGATTTAGAAGACTGATTGATGTAGCAACTTTTATTAAAAAAATTAATAAAAATATTTTGTAAAATATTTCTTACAGATCAAAGTATGAAGAAATCTCAAACTTGTTATTCATAAATACATTGTTTGATTCAAACTACATAAAATGTAATTATTCACTTTATTTAGATTAAATTAATAGTATTAAACAATATATATGCCTATTAATAATATTTTACAAATTGGCCATTGGAAAGGAATTTTAATGTTTATCCTGTATAAATTACACCCTCTATAAATAAAGATAATATATTCAATTAATGATTTAAATATTGCAAACTATCATAGAATCCTCTGCCTTGCATTTTTTAAAGAAAATATCACATTTTATATTTATTTTATTTTATCCAGTCACGAGCTAAAAGTTGCATTTCTTCAGATTTAATAGTTTTTTAGATGATAGTTTTTTTAAATCTGAACTTCCGTCAAAATGATGGCAACATGGTGATAAAACCTAATTTTTTCCCTTTGTCGTGCTCTTGCAGATTTTATAGAAACCTTAGCTTTGCATTTAGTTTTTTAGAAACTATCACATTTCATGATGAAAAAAAGATTGAATTAATGATACAGATATTGCAAACGATAATAGAAATATTCCTTTAAGTCGGGATTCCAATGCATACCCTGTCTAAATTCGATCAAGTTTACCGTAAAGAAGATTTATTGAATTAATTATTTAGATATTGCAAAAACGATCATAGAATCCTTTGCTTTGCATTTATTTTTTTAGAAAATATTACATTTTTTATTTCTTTTATTTTATCCAGTCACGTGTTAAAAGTTGCATTTCTTTAAATTTACTTTGCGATGATAGTTTTTTTATTCGAACTTCCGGCATTCTTTTATTTTAACCAGTCACGTGTTAAAAACATGGTTAAAATATTTCTTTAAAAATTCGTTAAAAATAGAAGGTTACGTTATAAATTACAAAAATTGATTTCATTAGAAAGCTAATTTTTTAATCTTTAAATTGGTATAAAAATCATGTTTGTGCCATAATATATTTGGAAGTTATAGCACAAAAACGTCAAAATTTCGCTTAAATTTTAATTAATTCAAATTCTAAAAGCTCGAAATAAGGGTTCCGAGGTGCTCATTCCCGACCTCCAAGGTATACATGTATCGAATTTGGTAGCTGTAGGTCCAACGGTTTGGCCTGTAGAGCGCCAACACACACACACATTGAGCTTTATTATAAGTATAGATTATAAAATGTCGAGCTTTCTACTTAGTCCGTGCATTTGGCCCCTCCTTCAAACATTAAAATAATTTTGGTAAAAATTCAGTTTTTTGATTCTTTAAAAGAGATATATTTTTGGAAATTATTATAATATAATGCCAATAAAAATATTGGGTTGTTCGGAAAGTCATTTCGTTTTTTTTAGTGAAAATGAAAGTCGATTTTCGTATAATGAATAAGCATTTTATTAAATTATGTATTGGCCATTCTGATCCAACACCCTTTGCCATCTTTCTGGTAGTAGCATGATTCCACGCTCATAAAATTTTTGGTCTTTGCTGGCAAAAAACTGATCCAGGTGATTTTTGGCATCTTCATTTGAGGTAAAGGTTTTACCGTCCAAAAAATTTTGCAGGGACCGGAACAAATAATAATCCGAAGCCGCCAGATCTGGAGAATATGGTGGATGTGGCAGCGTATCCCATTCAAGCAGTAAAAGCGTTTGGCGAGTGACCAAACTTGTAAGAGGTCTCGCATTATCTTGGTGGAACACTACACCTTTTCTGTTGATTTACTCTGGCCTTTTCTGTTGAAGTGCATCGTTCAGTTTGTCCAGCTGATGACAGTAGACTTCGAATTAATTGTTGTGTTATCCTGTAAAAGCTGTAAAAAAAACGATTCCTTTAAAATCCCACCAAACAGACAGCATCACTTTTTTTTTTATGATATTGGCTTTCGAAATGCTTTGAGCCAGTTCATCTTTTCAGCTCCATGATCATTTGCGTTTGACATTGATATATACAACGCATTTTTCCTCCCCAGTAATGTTGCGCTTTGAAAATGAATCATTTTTGTGACGTTTGAGGAGCGAATCACAGACATCAACGCGACGACACAAATTTCTCTCCGTGAGAACATGGGGAACCCATATATCGAGCTTCGAGGTTAATCCCAGGCCTTTCAGGTGGTCATAA
>JAPMOQ010039775.1:455849-468094 GCA_026543055.1 Argiope trifasciata
AAGTCCTCTGACGGGAAAAAACGAAATTACTTTCCGAACAACCCAATGGTTTAAAAAATGTTTCTTTTTTTAAAGACTGAAAGGATGTAGAATAATTGTTAGAAATTGTTATTATTTTTTAAGTAAATTGGTTTTTATGTATTGATAGTTCAAATGAAAATATACAGTTGACATTTTACTGATGATATAATTTCAAAAAAAAAAATAACTCATAGAATAAAGAAAATTTCTGTAGAAAATAAATTATCAAATGGATTAAAAAAATAATGTAATAATAATACAATATTTTCTTTTATTTCAGTTTTGATACCTTATGTATCTTTTTATATGTGTCAAATAAATTTTATTTCTCTGAACTATTGTAACATTCAAATTATCATTTTATTGTGACATATAAAAAGATAACAGTTTATAAAAACAAGAAACTACGTATGTTTTTTTTTTCAAACTTGAAACCGGAATACATTCTATAAAAAAAATCCGTTAACCATTCAACGAGAAAAAAGTATAAAGGAATTATGATGAAAATTCTTTATATTTTCCCTGAAGTCAGGAAAAAATTGTTAAGAGGGAATAATATTTCTTTTCTTTCCCCTTTGGTGTCACTTGAACGAGAATAAAGAATAAAGTCTCTATTAGGACTCAAATATTTAAGGAGAAGGGATATTTTTCCATACTTTTCTGCTTAAAAATTCCTTTTCTGAATTGTGGTGAAAGCCAATTAAATTCAAGTTTTATTTATATGGCATTTTTGTGACATTAAATATAGAAGGGAGTACAAATTTTTCTAAAATAAAAAAAAATCTGATTTTTTTATGGTTTAAGATTTTTTTATAATTTTCAAAAGTTCCAACAATTTATTTACAAAAGGAAAATGAAGAGTAAACGAAGGATACACGAGAGAAAGCTTTAATACTGACATTTTATTTTTTAAATCTGTTCTAACTTTTAACTTTAAATGAACTATATGCTTTCATTTGTTCAAGTGTATAGTAAATACAGTATTATCTAAATTACTCATTTTTTTGTTATGATCTTTTGGATTTCTTATGTCAGTACTCTACGATTATAATCATGCCATATATATTGCTTGAAACATTTTAATCAGTCGTTTGCACATGTCGTCAAAGTAATTTTGGAAATTTGTTTTTATAAAGTATTTTTAATGCCTTAATATTTTAGCTATTGATATGTTTCATGTATGTGAATATTAAGATACCATGTTAATGATTTAAAAGTTTATTTATATATATGTCAAAGCTTGTTGGGGATCCAATCTTATTTGTAACATCTTTAATAAGATCGTCAAATATTATTTATTCCTCACTACATTTTTTTCTCAGTAAATTAAAAATATTTTCTTTTAATAGTATCACAAACAAATGCAAAGAAAAGTGCCATATAAGACCAGCAGATGAATTAAACTTAATTGAAATTACAAGTTATGAATATGCCCATATTTTCCCTGAAGAAAATGTATTGTATGTGTTGAATTGTTGACAGTAATGGTGGGCTTTAATATCTCAAGTGAAATCTCAATAATTTTAGGCTCCAAGGCATGTTTTATTTCCAAAATTCTTGTATATTTGATGAGAATACCTTAGATTATAAGTAACACCAAAACGAGGAACCCATAAGAGTGAAATCGTAGGATTCCTGAAGCCACGAAACTGAAATGTTACAGTAGATGATTCTATCAACAAAGTGCTGTCGGAGCATTTATTGAACATAGATGTCAACGTGCAATGGACTATTACATTGCACTCATACCATAGTATTAACTTTATTTAATCCCTGCAATTCTAGAATTACGTTTACGAAGCTAGATATAAGCTTATGTTGCGGGGCTAACTTTAAGCTCAAGTAACAAATCTAGCTACCAACTTCAAAAAATTACCTATTATTACTAAGATAGCTATTATTTTAAATTACGAAGATAGCTATTTTTTTAAATTACGAATCTAGTTTGGCAGAATTTAATGAAATGCTTGATTTCAATTAAAAACTTTGAAGCATAACTTAATGAATCATGACAGATGAATTAAATACAATTGTAGCTTTTAACTACAACTGAACAACCATTGTACTGAATTTTATTCAGACCTCATAAAATATTTTTTGTTTGTTTCAACAAAATATTTGTAGACATATAATTGCGAGAAATATTAAGTCTATGAGTATTGAAAGGCTCAAACATCGTTTATACAGGGTAATCAACGAATAAGCCCTGATTTCAAGATTAAATATCTCTACAGCAAAGATCGATAGAATTATGCGGTAAACTGTACGTTTATTAGCAAAATTGTAAAAATGCTGTACTGAGGCACAGAAAATTTAGTTAAAAAAATCATTAATAGATGACGCTATAATCACAATGCCTATAGACGCTTTCAGTGTGACTGACTCCTTGCGACTTTCTTCTGTGGGGAGCATTGAAAGACACTGTCTATAAAAACAATCCCGCCACTCTAGGTGAGCTTGAATCGTTGATTGGGGCTACAATGTGATTCCATTTCCGTTGAGACATTACAAGACGTGATGTCAAATTTCATGGAGCAATTACTCCACCTCATTGTTTCGAACGGTGAACATTTTGAAAAAATTGTATTTTGATTGCACAGACGGCATCACTTTCTTGTTTTTTCAAGACTCCTTTCAGAGAAAGAGTTTTCAGCTCAGAGTGCTATCTGTTAACGATTTTTGTAAATAAACTTTCTAACTTTTGTACACTATTTTTACAGTTTTGCTAACAAACGTACAGCTTACCGCATAATTCTATCGATCTTTCTTGTAGAGATATTTAATTTTGAAATCAGGGCTTATTTGCTATAGGAATTACGGTCATCATCTGTATCTCAAAAGTGTGATTCATTGAATAGTCGTAGCTTGCGCTTTGTTTGTTAAATAATCTCTCTCAGATGAGTTTTGGGAAGGGGTAAGAGGGTTTTCTAAGATATCTAAAAAATGTCCTATTATATACTTGTTTGATAGCCACTAACTAAGAAGGATTCCTATTTTGTATATTAATCCCTTAGGAGCATGAGCTGTCTTTGCGAAACAAGAAATTTTCAAACAACCTATTAAATTACTGTAACTTACTTTTATTCTTTTTCATACAAACAGCGTAGATGAAAAATAATTTATATTTTTTATATACTCTCAGTTAAAATAAATCAGGCAAATCTATATTTGTTGAAACTATGGGAAAAAGAATCAATTGCTAATAATGCGATATACTGCTGAAAATGTCTGCAAAAATATGCTTCTAAAAATAGTCGAAATTCCCTCAAAAGTCTTATTTCTAAATTAATAATTAAAAAGAATAATTTTTGAACTTATTTTATGGTTCAAAATATATTTTCTGTTTAACAAACCTTTTGAAACCATTAGAATAGTTCCTAATTTTTGATAATTATAATATTAAGATAATTTATGATCTCAACAATTTAATTTTCCGTTTTCCAATTAAATTTATGCAAAACATTCTTATTTCTCTATTCTTAAACAAATTCCTCTTTTATTATATGTAGTTATAAAAGTATATGTAATATCTGTTATAAAATCTATAGATATTTAAATAAATTGTCTATTTATTCTGTAACAAATGGGCTATATCCTGCATCGATATTC
The DNA here is from genome assembly GCA_026543055.1 of Argiope trifasciata. Lineage (NCBI taxonomy): Eukaryota > Metazoa > Arthropoda > Arachnida > Araneae > Araneidae > Argiope > Argiope trifasciata. Next base: position 459,480 of record JAPMOQ010039775.1, read on the forward strand.
TTCTGCACATTTCAGTTGATTGGTTCAATGCTGCATGTGCACTTGGACAAGCAGAAGCTTAGATGGCATGATGAGAACGTAATTTAGAGGATCTTACTGTGCACTAACTTAGATGAAACGCAATTTGGAATACAAACTGAACCTACAGCAATACCACGAATTCGCACGGCTCAAACAATATTAGATTCCTCTGATACACTAACGTGTCCATCGATTCAATTCCAGAATATAAAGGATTAATGCGAGAATCTAGATAGGGTATAGAGTGGAAATCTAATTAACCAAATTTCTATGCTTTGTATTTGTAATGTAGTTTGAACTTTCATTCGCTAAGTTCATACATTTGCTAAATGACTCGAAAGGTTTGGGATTGAAATCGTTATGAGTATCAATTTTTAAAATACATAATTTGAAGTATATAAATAACTACTGTTAGTTGAATTTGTTCTGGCATCAACAGTTCATTATAGAATGAAAAAAATATTTTAAAAAATTATATATTTACAATGAAATTCAACATAAAATTTATGAAAGGGATATAATTTTTTTAAAGTATAAAAATAAACGAATGAAATCTACGACTGCAAATTCCAGTTTATCATGTAAAAACATTATTATTTTTAATTCCTTAGCCGTCTTAATTAATTATAGGCAATTAATTAAGACAATTATAGGCAAAATAAATACAGGAAATTTTAGTTTCATATCTCAGTAGTTTATGAGATAAATAAAAGAGTCTTGTTTCAACATCATGAAATTTATATATTTTTAAAATTTAATTTAAATATTTTAAAATAAATTAATACAGGAAATTATTATAGTTACAAATTTAAATATAAATCCTGATATTTAAATTTTTTAAAAGCTATGATGTTATAGGAGTATTTGCATTTAAACGTTTATATATGCAATTCATAGAATGTAATACATTAAATTGGCAAGACTTTAATTCTACAAATTTGGCGAAATTATGGAGATGAAATACTGTCTAAACGATTTAACTGAACTTAAATTTTACTGATATTCATGAAGAAGTATTTAGCTGCTAAAGACGACTAGTTCTCAATAATGCATTTGATATAAATGGAAACCAAGTGCTTTTATTGCATTTGTTTTAGTGATGTAAAAACTACTCGTAATCTTCCTTCAATATGCTGTGATATATATGCTTTGAATTACATTTTTGAAATATATATTACAAAATTGCTGTAAAATCTAATGAAATATATTTTTTAATTTTTTTTATCTAATACTATAATACGAGGAATGGTTGCCAGGTCGAAAATCGCCCCAGAATTAATAAACTCTGGTAAACTTGGGGGTCTGGGGTTTTTGGCCACGAGGAATCGATTGGCGCCGGTTTTGAAGCGCTACGGTCAAGCAGTTCGCAGTTACAGATAGGATATTTTCAAACTTTATTAGTTCGCCATAATGGCTACTTAAATTTTCAAGCGGTAACGTGCTGCCATCTATAGCCAATATGGCGAACTAATACAGTTTTATGTTTATGCTGTTATAGGTTTATAATATGTTTCTTATGTATGTATATATGTTTGGTTTTTCTAAATAAATTTGTCAAAAATATTGAACTTCAACACACTTCAATCTTTACCTTTGTATAGAATAGTTCCCTTTCCAAACTCTAATTTTGTTTAGAATAGTTTACAATGGTGCACTTTAACCGGTTATATTTTCACCAATGGTTTCACAAATTTTCTTATGGCATGTATTGTTTTGATAAATCACAATTGAAAATTTAAATCTTCGAGTTAACTTCGATACCTGTTTTCTCCGAGCGGAGCTCGGTCACCCGCTGGTGAAAGAATAAACACAAATAATTTTTAAGGAAGTAAAAAAAAAAAAAAAAAAAATGTTTTTGTCAAAATTGGGAAGAGTGTCTTTTAAATAGGCGTAGAATAAATGAAAGACAATAATTACATAAAAGGTGAAAAATGTATAGTGAACTAAAAAAATATGAGCAATGTATTGTAAATTGTAAGATGATAATCTATTCAAATTGATTATCCGAACTAAGATTGGACACTGATATATCATAAATTAAGTGACGGATTCTTTTGTTCTCTATTATTCATCCTGGAACAACAGACAATAAGACTCGCAATTGAATAAGGCTTATTTCCATCTTTGAGATTGCATGCAGTTTGCTGTTTTGTGTGGAGACGGGTTTTAATGCTTTTCTCTATACCATAGACAGGGAAAGGACAATTTAAAATAGATGTAGCCAAATTTATCTAAGGACAGTTAGTTCATTGTTAGCAAACCTTTACCCTATCCTGATTTCGAACCAGCGAAGGGTCATAGACCATTTAAGAAAACTAAAATTCAACGTGTGAGTTAAGAGATGAAGGGATGTTAAAGAATCTAGGACGCTTAATGAATCTAAATACATACTATAATTAATAAAATATCTATCAGTTTAAGTTTAATTATATTGATGCCCCATTTTAAAGCAACGCTAGGGCTATTTTGGAACGGACCTCGTAATTTTGAGCTGCTCTCAGATGACGAGGACGACACCTGAGATGACATCTCTCCAAATTTTCCCACTACACCAGTGAGAGGGCCATTGACCTCTATGGATTTAATGTGCACCAGACCTGTTTACACGATGATTCTTCCGTGGAATTAGGTTTTAAACCTGAAATCCTCATGTTCCAAAGTCGAGGCCTTACCACAAGGCTACTGTGGTGATCTGAAGCTTATCAGAAATTCAAGATAATGTATGGTTTCAGGCAGTATCTTGGCAATAAAAATATAGCATGATGGGCAACGGCTGAAAGTCATGTAAAACAAATCAAGTGGTGTGCCGTCCATGTTTGCTCAACACATATAAATTTATGTGATCAGAAATCTTAGATTGTATTTTTTTATATAAATTTCTTTCTCTCCTTTATATGATTTTTTATCTAAAAAATTACGGAAAATTTCATCATATAAGCACGAATACAAAGCAGAGTAGTTATAATTAAAGTTCCACTTTGAAATAGTCATAAAAAGAAAACTACTGGATCAAATGGTGTAAATCTTGGCAATGATTTAAAGGAGGTCATGAAAATTTCTTTTCTTTCAAAAAAAGTTCAAAAACCCATCAAAAGGGAAATAGAACTGTATCAAACAGAATAGGTTTAGACACAGGTAAAAAATGTGCTTAATTGCTGCTGAAATAAGTTAGAAAGTATGTTGAATCTGCGTTATCTCAAAAGCACTGTTTCTGGTGATACTCTAAGCAATTTCGAGGAAGTGAAAGATGCGATACACCAATATGTGAGTAACATTCTTCTTGATGGGCTAAGAGACACTATTAAGAATGCAGTAATTCAATTTAATCAGCCTTCAGAAAATGGTTTGCATTAAACATGCTTTGTAAAGTGCTTCAGAAGCAATTGTACCCATTTTATTTTAATTAACAACATTATATACATTCTATTTTGATTAACAACATTATATACAGCACTATTTCACCCCTGGTGGGAGGCCATGGTGGCCTAGTGGTAAGATCTCGGTTTCGTAACCGGGGGTTTGAATGTCCGAGTCCGAAGAACCGCCGTGTAAGCAGGTCTGGTGCACAATAAATCTGTCAGGGTCAAATGTTATCCCGCTGGTGTGCTGGGTAAGTTTGGAGAGAGGCGGTTGCCAGCTCAGGTGTCACCCTCGTCATCTGAAAACGGTTCAGAATTACGAGTTCCGTCCTAAAATAGCTCTAGTATTGCTTTAAAACGGGACTTTAATATAATTAAGTTAACCTAAACTAAACTACACCACTGAAGATGAGTGTTTGAACTTTTTTGGCAGAAAGGAAATTTCAATGACCCTTTTAAAAGTCGTTTAGTGACTATTATAAAGTTTGATATAAAGTTAGAAAGTTTAATTAGAATCACATTTTTTTCTGTATAAGGGCGAAGTTTAAATAACAATAATAATATACTCAAAATGATTATTAAAAACCTGTGTTTCAAAATTAACATTCTTGTTAATCAAACAGAAAATATAGTTATTGAAGTGATACTATTGATCATGTAACAAATATTAGTCAGAAAAGAATTTTTAAAATACTTATTTGCCTTACTATTTTTAGAAACTAATTATTAATAGAATCTTGTTTTTTTTTCACTAAACATACATCAATGGACTTTATCTTTCTTTTGTTGAGATGTTATTTTAAATTTCTAATTACTACGATTTGTCAATAAGGAGCAAAGTAATTAAGATTCTAAAAATAGTAGTTTAAAATCTAATAACTTTATTCGAATAATTATGTCACAAAATATTATTTTTCATCAGAGTGAGTGGTTAAAATTTTTTTATAATTTTTTAACTAACTAACTAAGATATCTTAAAGAAATATGTAAGTCCTTGTTATTTCTTGCAGAATATAAACAACTATAAATTTGATGTAGAAGTCTTTAGAGCTGGATGTATGATCGTTTAATGTAAATATCGTCGAAAACAATTCAAACATTTCATAATTTTACATATTATATTCATACATTTTATTTTTTAATATAATTCTGAGATAATAATTACTTACACTTTAAGTTATGTTATGTCTGTAAATGTTGCAAAGACAAACAAACATTCAAGAGTTTTCTGTCTTAGAAGGATCCTAAATTTGTACATAAATGCTAAAATTTAAATCAAAATATGTTTTTCTCAAAATCTAGATATATATTTAAATAATTAAACTTTTATTCATCTTGTTATCATATTATTGAAAACCTCTAAGTATTAGTTTTTTTTCAAATCTCCTCCGAATCTAGGGGGATATTTTAAGTGATCTTTAAAGATGAATATTTATTTAATGTCTTATAATATTTGTTTCCTTTTAATATACATTTGCGCACGAATTACTCAAGAACAAAAGCAGCTATCAACTTTTCAAAGTATAAATATTAAAATATAAGTTTTAAAAATTAAGGCACTCTAGGTATTTTTCAGCTTTTCATCCGAAAATATTTCATCCCCAAAAGGAGTTTTGTACTCAATTAATATGTTATTTCTGTTTTTAATGACACAAATTTCAATCCCGTGAATAATTTTCTTCTAATATTATTATTTTTAGTTTAAACAGTTAAAGCGTCTTTTCTTCAAAACTCTAGCTTTTTAATTGCTTTGCTTTTATTAATGCTAAAAGCAAAGTGTAAATTTCCTTCTTATCTGATATAAATTCTGAAGTAAACATTTTACTCACATTTTTTTTATTTTGCAGGATATACTATTTGTTTAAATCTACTTGCGAATTAATTTGTGGTAACTTGATTCGTTTAAATTAATTTTATTTTATACAAAAACCTTTTATGTAAATGCGTTCTGTATCAATACCTTAATAATATAAAGATTGACCACATTCTAGACGAATAAATTGGCCACCAAAAGTGCTGGTTCCTATAAATTTTGTAGGCAGTGAAGTACCAATGCATTAATTACATAGATAATAAAGCACCTTTAAACTTCAATGAGAAGGCAGGACGAGCTGCAAAAACTACCACTTGCTTCTCGAATCGCAAGATACCATATTGTGATGCAAAGAAATCCGTTGCGTGCCAAATATTTTCTTTGTGGCAAGAAACATCGGGTTTAAGCAGGCACAATAAATTGCATTCAATTAAGCCTTTTACGAGCTTGTGGCCAGTCTTATCTGTGCGTAGGGATGATGTTATATTAGCACGTCTTCGTATAGGGCACACTAGGTTTACTCACAAACACCTACTATTTGTTGACAGAGCGCCGATATGTTCCACAAGTCGCACAAATTTTACCGTTCATCACATTTTGATCAAATGGCCAGGTTTTAATATCAATCGTAACCAGTTTTTTCACTCATCGTCCTTTACTCTCGCTGAATTATTGGGAGAGAACCACCATTCAAACATTTTAAAATTTGTATAAGCTATTAAATTTTTATCTTGCATTAATATTCTTCTATCGCTTTAGTTTCTTAAATTTTTCATTGTTAATACATAATCCTGTGCTACTGTTTAAAGTGCTTTTTAGCTATTATATTCTGCTTTTATGCAACTATTCATTTATTTAAACTTTAATGAAGATTTGACCACTTTTTAACCATATGGATGGCGCAGCTTGGTCAAAGTTGGCCCTAATGCCAAAAATTAAAAATAACCACCCAACCAACCTTTAAATTTCAAAGACTGCAGAAATTTTGAACATTTAACACCAAATCACACCTCCGTTTCTAAAGCTCGTATGGCCCCTTTCAAGTTTGGTATAGATCTAGGTGGACTTTAATAAAAAAAAAATTACACGTCAATGAATTTGGAAGAAACAAACAAAACAACAAAAGATAAAATACGAAAACCTTTAGCTTAACAGAAATAATAAAAACTAGGATGAAGAATATCAATAGTACAAAAAACTGTGGAGTGTATTAAATAATACCCTAACAAATTAACAAAGTTAATCTAACTGTAGCAGCTCTCCATGATCAAACAAGAGTCTAATCAAATTTATTCTTTTTCTTTTGGAAGATGAATTACTGACTGTTATACCAATTGCAAAGAAGAGGTTTTTCGGAGGTGCCGTGAAAGAGTAAAAGGGCAGGATGTTGCAAAGTAAATATGATTGCCAATTTCTCCACAAGAGCAGTAATAATTTTCTGATAAACGGAAATAGTGAAGAAAAGAAGGGAATGGATCATGTCCTGCTCATGTAAAAAATGTTAAATGTTAAAGGCTGGAAAATGAATTGGTCTTAGAATTTACCTCAATTAGTGTAAAACATGCAAGAAATATTTTTTTAAAAAAAGGTTATTAAGATAACATAATAATATAATATATTAATATAAGGTATCCGACTACGTTAAAAGCAATGGTTATTGATTACATTGGTGATTTATTTTAATTCTTCTAATTTCTTGTAGATCAGAATCTACTCTTCCCAAAACAGTTTATCTTTTCTGGGAAAAGGAAGGCTCGGCCTATTAACCAGGGTCACAGATTTTTCAGTCATAATTTGTCTTCAGATTCAATTTTCCCAAAACTTTAATTTGAATAAAAATTCTCCACCGTTAACATGATATCAAAAATACTAATAGAGGTATTTACGTGAAAATTTCCGCTTGTGTTTTGAATGACATGGGTAATGAAATGAACCAAAGGCTTTATTGTTGGTGAGATACGTTTTAATTTATTTGTTTTTAGAAAAATTAAATTGAAAATTTTTGGAAAAATGTATATAAGCGCATATTTTTATACATAACTTCTTTGTATCACAAACATTTTCCTATATTTTGGTTCATTTTATTCATCATTGTATTCTATAACTTGTGTACAAAGAAAAATAATATTGCTGCAATACAATTTTAAGTAGGGTGTAATCCTGTTTGGTTAAATTTGATTAAAATTTACAACAGATTTTCCCATTTTTCAAAATATATTATATTTCCAAATAATTGTTTTTCTATTTTTAGTGTTCATCATTAACAATGCATCTAAAAAACTTAATGTTTCTAAAAAATTCAAATTTTCAAAATTCTTCATTCGAACGTAGTCGGATACCTTAATCAAGATATATACAATAACGTACGCCTATTTTAAAGTATTAATTAACTCGAAAAGAGAAAAAAAAATATTTGGTTGAACTAAAATAATTCTTATTCAAAACTGGCAAAGAACAGAGCATTTTTTATATTTTTTACATACTTTTCTTGATGTATGAGGAATTAGAATTAGGAATTAAATTTTTGACAGTCCTAAAACTCCTTAAATTGTGGAGATAATGTCAACAGAAGTTTCATGAGTTGAATAACAGATATTTAGTATTGATAAATCTGTCCCTGTTTGTATTGAGGTATCCGTCAGCATTCGAAGCACTTTTTTTTTAAAAAATTGGACTTTTTTGAAACTTATTTATGAGTTTTAGATGCATTGTAGATTATAAACACTATAAATACAAAAAAATATTTGAAAATATATTATATTTTATGAAATAAGAGAGATTGCAGTAAATTTTAATGAAATCGAGCCAAAACGGTTAACTCTCTATATAAAATGGTAATGCATTTCTTAACTCATTCACTTGCGTTTAATAAATCTTTTAAAAAAATTTCTATGTAAAAGAAAATTTTTTACTTTTCCAAAATGATTTAATGGACTTTTGATAACTTGAAGAAAATATAAGAAAGCAGCAGAAAAGAAGAGAAAAAAAGACACTGACATTTTTTAATTATTATTTTGATTTATTTTCATTCAGAAAATGAAAATAATTTTTTTCTTGGGTGTTTAGTTTTACTTACAATACAGCAGCATCCTTGTCTTGTTTATTTGTACACAAGTTATAGATTATGAGGATGAATGAAATGAAACAAAATCTAAGAAAAATTTGAAATGCAAGGAAGTTATAGGTAAAAATATACGTACATATGCATTTTCTTCCATAAATCCACAACTTAATTTTTCTAAAAACCACCATAAATGTAAAAGCATTTCACCAACAATAAAACTTTTGGTACATTTCATTATCCATATTATTTAAAAAGCACACTGACATTTTTCTGTAAATACCTATCTAAGTTTTTGAGAAATCATGTTAATGGTGGATAATTTTCATGAAAATTAAAATTGGAAAAATTTAGCTAAAAA
>JAPMOQ010039775.1:492726-523410 GCA_026543055.1 Argiope trifasciata
ATAGCATTTACACACAATAGCTATGAAATATTAATGTCTAACTTGAATTTATCCTTTTTACTCAATCTGCTGTGCTTCCTTTGCGATTTATTTTGACAATAATCCTTAGTTTAAAAATACTTTAATTAGATCTGAAAATATTTTTATATATTAGATAATTTAGCTATGCTATTCTATTTTCATCGTTTTTTTACTTACCCTTTTATTGGAAAATGTTATTAGTGAAAAAAAGAAGAATCCATATATTATATAAATAGGTATAATTTTAGTAATATTGTCGTCCTGTTTGAAAGTAATATTAGAACTATTTTGTAATTATGGTCAGATGACGATCTTGCCGTCCCCTCTTTGAGCTTCCTTATCTCGCCAGCTGAGGGCGCTTGGATCTGAAGAATTTAATGTGCATAGGATCTGCTTACATCGTGTTTTTCGATGGAATCGGGTCCCGAACATGCAACCACCCTCCAATTCAAAAATCGGGGCCTTAGCATCACCCCTCACAACCTCCTACAAATAAATTGAATATGCATAGTGCATTTAAGTATTTTTTAATTGTATTGTACGCCAATGCCATGAAAACCATTTTTTGGCATGAATCGTTTATAAGAGAATTTGCAAGAACACTTTGGTAAGATTACTCCGATTGCTTTTTTTAAATTTCAAGTTATAACGAAAGATTCTGAAATTCATTAACAAATTAATGTATCAAATTAAATTTTATTTTGCGGTCTATAGTTTTTCCAAAAAAGCAATCGCAGTCCTAAAGTATTTTAATTCATTACTATGATTCTAAAAAATAGTGTTTAAAAAGTGGTATTAATAAAGCTTTAAACAGGTGCAAATAATACCAGGACAGACAATGTTCAGATGAAAGTGAATACTATATATGTATATAAACATAAATATGATTTTTTGATAGTATTAAAGCCAGCCAACATTTAATTAATAAATAGCCAGGCATGACACGTAAGATACAGTAAAAATTCTAATCTCATGCCAAAAGTACAATATTTTGTAACTATTCACCGTCAATACCATGAAAGGCGTTCTTTAATATGACAAATTTATTAAAGAATATGTCAGAACGTTTTGGGGAGAGCATATCCACTTGAATTTATCTCAAATTACGATGAAATATTCTTATGACTAATTAACAAATAATTAATCATATTAAATTTTAATTAACACCCTGAATTGTTTTTAGAATGAATCGCAATCCTAAAAAGTGTTCATTCATTATTAAAATAAAAAAATACTTCTTTTAAGTAATATTTTTTAATACTTAATAGAGCTTAAAATTTAATGTAAATAAATCTTCAAAACAGATGCGAAGTAAATCGGAGCAGACAATGTACTGATGAAAGTAAATAATAAGCGGCAATGAATATGTACTGCAGGTTTTATACCGACAAGTACAGTGATTTTGAAAAATTCCCTTTTCCCTTCTTCCTTTTCCTTTGCATCTTTCTTCCGGACTTGCCTAAGGCGAGAACCACTGACATCTAAACTCCACTTCAAATTCTCCGGAAAAACTGGCATGCGCGCAACAGGCTTTTAATATTCTTCTCCCAAAATCCCAACAAGGCCTGGAACGGAAAACTTTGAGCACTGAGCATGCGTCTCCAGAATTCAGTGTTGTTCTCACTCGATGTCCCTCTCAGTCAGTATTCTGTTCTCTCAGCTTTGAGGGGACGCAGCAACTTCTTGCAAGTATTAGGCTGTTCAATTGGCCTTTAACTGGCTGCCAACGGCAGCAAATCGATGCGCATCTGTCTAAATTCGAACCTGGCTTGATGTTATTGTTGTTTTTTCATCTTCGCTAAAAATAGGATATTTTGATCATTCCGAAGTGAGCTCCGGGACTTTAGTTTAATTTTCTAAAAGAATATTTTAAAAACTTTTCGAAGAATGTTGTGTTAAACTGAAAGATGTTTGTTAATTCTTAGCGTTTTGATAATTAAAGGCGATATAATGGGTATATTTTATGTAGAGATGTGGAGTTTTGATTAACTATTAGTTGTTATATAATAAATAGTTCGGAAACTTTTATAAGTAATTTATTTTATGGACATAAAATGCAATTTAATCTATCTTCGTTATTTTTTTGGAATATTTTCTCTCGAAAATTTGAAAATTTTGAATCTATTTTAAAAAAATGATTTTTAAAACCAGAAATTTTTACAGATTGTAATATTGAAGAAATCTCTAATAATACAGAATAAAAATATTTATATGTACTTTCTGTTTTGCTGCTTCCACGAATTGACTTTTTAAATTCAAAGAAATTTGAATTACTGTAGTCCGCAATAGTATCAAAACCATTCTGTATTATTTAAAAAAAATCAGTTATAAGTTATCATTTTCAATAATCCAGAAAATTTACCATTATTATTCGAATTAATAAATAAATTGCAGATTACAATCTTAGCATAACATTTTATTTTTTCAACGTTTATGAACAGTTTTATTGCTGAAGGATTATACAGGATTTCGAACTATCTTGTAACGTTTCGTCCTCTGTTGTAAAAGTACTTTAAAACTTTTGCACAACGAATTACATACCTGACATTCAAGATGCAGACAGAATCATCTCCAAGTACCACAGAGGATCCTCATAGCATGGCTCCAAATGAGACCATGCCAGATATAGTACCATATCCTGATTTTACACAAATTCCCGCTGTCAGATACGTGTTTGTCACAACTTATCTCATAGTGATGGTGCTAGCTGTGATAGGCAATGCCATGGTTTGCTGCACTGTATTCACGAATCGTAAAATGCACACCGCTGTGAATTATTACATTGTGAATTTGGCAGTTTGTGACTTCATGGTCGGCATATTTGTGCTGCCGGTGAAACTGATGGAACTTACGTCACCTGCTGATTGGGGAATTCTGAACGATGAACTGTGTACTATGTTCATGTACTTGCAGACCATCTTCGTGTTTGCCAGCGTTTTGACACTTGTTGCTATATGCATAGAAAGGTGAGTGTTCTTGTTTGGATATATATTTTAAGTTATTTGATTTCTAATGCATTATTGTTCTTCTGATTTCAATTAGAAATCTTATATTTTCAGAATTTTAAAAAGTTGTAAGATATAACATTCTTTTTCCGTTAGACTCAAATTTTTTCGTAGCAAAATAATAAATTTGTGTTATGTTATTGGTTTAAAAAAATGAATAAAATAAAGTCATAAAATAATAAAAAGACAAAAGCATTAATATCGGATAGTAAAAAATCGCTATTAATAATTTAGTAAATTGCATCTAATATAAATAATTTGATTTCTAATGCATGCTTCTACTTCTGATTTCAACTCAATTTCTTTAAGAATTTTAAATGGTTAGATTTTAAATGTTGAACTTGAATTTTTTTAAACAAAATAATATATTTGTGTTAATATATTGGATAAAAAATGAATGAAAAAAGGCATAAAATATTATAACAAAATAATGTAAATATCGGATTGTAAAAAAAAGGAGATAATAAATTTATATAATGCTGACATCTTGATTTCTGATGCCTGCTTGTACTGCTGATTTCAGTTATATTTCATACATTTTAATAATTTTAAAATTTGGAAGAAATCTATTTTTTTTCTGTCAAATTTGATTTTTTTAAACAAAACAATATATTTGTATCATGGTGTTCAATAAAAAAAAAACGAATAAAATTATGTTTTAAAAATAGCAGCATAATAATAGCGTAAAGAAACGATTGTATAAAAAATCGCAACTAATAAAATAATAAGTTACATCTAATACAAACGATTTGATTTCTGATGCATTCTTGTATTTTAGATTTCACTTTGATTTGTCACAATTATTTTTGAAGTTGGAAAAAAAATTCCTTATTTACTGAGATATTTGAATTTTTTTCAAGTGAGACCATGTAATTTCATAATGATATTATATATAAATAAAATTTAATTATAGAATATTATAATAGAAATAATAAGAAAATAGAATAAATATCTTATTGCCAAAAAAACGCAACTGATTAAAAAATAAAATAAAATTAATACACACAGAAGTAATTTAATTATAAGATGTCAGAACATGGGAGACGTTTTTGGCCAGTTAGGAGATGTTGTAATCACTTAGTCGAATAATTAAAATGATAAAATTAAAATCATTAAAGTCCGAATTGAGAAATTAATATCTTTTTAGAGAGAAATTTGTATTAAAGCAATAATAATTTATCTACTGAATTTTAAATACAAAATAAATCATTTTAATTTAATTATGTTATTTTAAAAAAACTTTTTAAACTTGTATAAAATCATATTACAAATATTAAACTGCTGTTTGAATTTTTTAGATTATAAAAGCCATTAAATTGAATTAAAACTATTAGTTAAAGTTATTAAATATTAACAAAAAAAATAATTTTAAAATTATCCATTACAATTTCTTATGTCTTAACTTTTTACATTTCTTTTGATTTTTATTGATGTATGGATGCAGAATGTACTTATTAATCAAGTACTCAAATAAGATGCCTACGTAACTTTCATAAATACTTTGCCCTATTTGAAATTTCGACAGTTTATGAAAATTGAAACACCTGTTTGATTATTACTAAGTGAAATTTTTAACGTTTTTCATGAGTAAATTAAAGTTAATTAAAAAAAATGTGGATCCGAATTTCCATCTGAATCCTAAGCTTTTCATTATCCAAAAATTGCTTTTGAATTTAGTTTTTGAATTGAAAAATTATAAATTAACTTTTATATTTAATGTAAATATTAGACTATTAAAATAAATTGTAATGCTAAATTGATTAATGAAAATTTATGTTAATAAGTTATATTGATATAAATATAGAATATTTTCAATATTATGAGAAATGAGATAAAATTTTAAATAGAAGTTTGGTATATTTTGAAAAAGGGGACAGTTTGTTTATCTGCTTTTTATTATTGATTCCTTTTTTTTCAAACAAAGAATTTATAAATTTCAACACTGATATTAAGTAATCATTTTGTATATAAAAATAATATAGAGCACATAAACACATACGTGTGCATCTGTATTTGAATCTGGATAAATATTCAATGAATGTATGTAATAATTAAATGGTTATTAAAGATTTATGACTGAAAATAAATATTTATTTTAAAAACTGGAACTTTATTTTGTATATGGAAGGACTTAATTCCGTTGTAATTTTTTTTTCTCGAAATTACTATTCAGTATTTAATCACTATTTAATCAAGCATATGAAAACAATTTATAAAGAAACTCAATTAAATTCATATAAATATTAAAAGAAAGATTCTGCTCTTTCCTTGAAGGATTAAACCATAGTTATTTTCATTCAATCAAATACTCATATTTACTGAATATTTGATTGAATACAACTGAAAGTTAAATTTAAAGGCTCCTCCATTCTTTCATAGATTTTTTTTTTGTTTGACAACTAATAAATAATATTCATAATTAAGGAAAAGGATTTCCGTATTTTGACGGCAAATAATTATTTAGTCGTTTTCAATTTTCCTAATTATTATGTCAGAACATACTGTTTTTGGTTAAAGTGTTTTGAAACTCGCGTATTCAATGAATAATTGAAGCCCGGAATCAGAGACAATGATTAATTGATGCTTAGAAATCGCGTAGACAATGAATAAATCATTAATGACAATATTCGTCATCATCTTTTAATCGCATACATTTTTCCCTGTGTTTATATGCATTTCATTATTACTTACTTATTATTACTAATTACTTATTTATTATTATTATGTATGCTTCTTTGAAAGCAGATGAGGTTTTAAAATGTTGTTGTAGAAATATATCATAGCTGTTATTTTAATGAAAATATCACGTGATTCATTCTTAAGTGGGAAACATTGAAGGATTTTACTCGTGTTCTAAGATGAATCTATTATGAAACTGTTTCATGATCTCAGAAATAAGAAAATTAGCAGATTGTGCTTAGAAAAATGTTGTTTTCATAAAAATTTTATATAAATTAATGTGTTTAAGAATTTATTAGTAAATATTTTATCATTAGGAAATCTATATAATCCTGTTAAAATTTTCAATCGATAATAAAATACTTTTCATTCAACCACTCTCCAAACACATTTTTTAAACTTGTAGTGGATGACACTTGATGTCAATGTAATTTTTTTATTTCAAATTTTAATTCATTTAATTTAATTAATTTTTAATACTTTAAATAGAGTTTTAGCAGTTTGTAATGAAAATTGAAATCAAAAGGTAAAACAACTAAATCGATAAAATGTAGGGATTTCAGTATATTTCACGTGGAAGTGAAGAATGTGAATTGAATTCTTGCAAAAATAAATATTTTGTTGATAATTATTTAATAAAAATTATTTAAAATAAAATTGGTTGAACTGAGGTGGACTTGGATTCAAAACTTTTTTATATTGCTTGTTTTTTAGTTTCAATTCATGGCTAGATAGATATGATTTAAAAGATGGGGGACCGTATAAAAGATTCTGTAATTTTTTTAGCATAATGCAAAACTGTAAAATTTCATTCAATGAGTTATTTACACACTTTTTTCAATTGAATGCATCCATCTCTTATGGTATAGAGATAAGTGTTGTTATGATTAGAGTGGATATTCTATCTAATTGAGCAATTGTTGGCCCTTTACTTACCACCGAAAACTCATGACTTGAGTGCGGATTGCTGATGCTCAAATATTAATTTGGACTTTGAAGTCCAGTTTGATTGCAAGACCCGTGTTTAATAAGGTGTTCCATGATTGATTACAAGTTCCATGTTGCTGTACATGTCACCTAGATATTGTAGTATTTGTATCTGTAGATCGACAAAGTTTATTTGTGATTTGTTTATGTTTAAATAATAGAAATAGTTTTTTTAAAAATTCTTATCGTGTATTTATGATTCAAAATAGTATATTCATATGCTGTAGATATGTAATTTAACGTTCAGAGGATGTTTAAATTTTTTAACGAAACTACAGAAAGTCCATGGAACTAGTTTATATTAATATAATGGACAAACATGGATCCAAAAATTTCAGATTTTAATTTCATGAGAGAGAATTTGACTGTATACAGTCCAAAATTTTCGAATCTAATTAATCTGACCATGGACACCAATAGTAATAAATATATAGGTTTCGACTTTTCTTGTATGATTACATAAATATTGGCAACCAATGCTTCTGTTAGATGTCAAAACAGCAAATAGAAAAATTCACGCTAAAAGCATTTCTATTAGATTTTCGTTTAAAATTATATAACTCTAAGCAGTCATTAGCTTTTTGCAGTAATTCATTAGGAGTATTTTCCACTGTTTCTCATAGCTAATGTTTTATTGTTACATCATTGTTTGCTATAATATTTTGTTCTTTAAGAATAAATTATATTTAGATATTAACTGTTTGACCTCAGAAATGTAACTCGATCCATTACTATTTTCTTGATGTAAGGGCTTATTTTTTTACTCAGAAAAATAAATACGTGAAGTGATTCCAAAAATAGTTTAAAAGACAAAGGAAAATCTTTATGAATAATAGACAAAAGATACAAATGTAATTAAGAGACATATGTGGTGGTTAATTCTATACAGAGCCACCAAACCTGTTTAAGCATTTATCACGTTGCTGGGCAATTTGTCAGCCCATCTGTGTAATAATCAAGTACCTGTCTATTGAACTGGTTCTTGGCACCGTTTTGAACATATTCGACTGATATGAACCTTCTTTCGGATAAGTACTTCTTAGATGTCTTGAAATAGTCACTAGGGGCTAGTATGGCGAGTGGTTCCAGACCTCCCATCTAAACTGCAGCAATCTCTCTGCCCATTTCGAAGGGGGAGGGCGCAGTGGCCTGGTGGTAAGGTCTCGGCTTCGAAACTGGAGGGTTTCAGGTTCGAGACTCGATTCCACCGAAGACCGTCGTGTGAGGGGGGTCTCTTGCACCTAAAATCTGTCAGGCCAAACGTCCTCCCGCTGGTGTGGAGAGTGGGGTGCCAGTTCAGGTGTCGTCCTCGTCGTCTGATCTTGTTTCAAAATTACGAGGTCCGTCCCAAAATAGTCCTCGTGTTGCTTTAAAACCTGGCGTTAATATAATTAAACAAACAAGCCGGTTTCGGAGGAACGACATCATTTCGCCACCTGCTATCTACCCATATCTTCGCCTTTGTATACTTCAATGATTTATCTGTAAATGCCCGATAGGAGCACAATATTGGTCCCTACAAACCGTATCGCGGATCGTGTCACTGTGAGAGACCACTTCTCTAGACATCTTGCTATTACTGCCGTTGTTTCTGGTCTCAATATTAACACTATCCGCTCGAACGACTGGCCTAAGACAGCAAGCACTATGCGTCTCCACTATGGGTAACAATACTACCATCGACAATTTCTACTTTCCAAATACTACTGCTTGTAATTCTTTTTGATCCTCCCTCATATATATGATTGTATTAAGACTAATTTTTCTGAAACGATAATCTACATCTTCCTGATATTTTTTAAATATTTTTAACAATAAAAATGTTTAAAATAATAACAATACATAAGATTTCGTTTCTTTTAGCACTGTGTGAGAGGAGAGGAAAAGAATTTAGAGGTGTACATAGTGTAGCACAAATTAAAATGAAAAGTAATGAATAAACAATAGAAAAATACTCGTAAAATGATAATTAAAAGTAATAATTAAAAATAAATATCACAAAAAGGAAAAGCGTTTAAAAAGTATTTAAATAATAATAAGGGAGAAAGTAAAAATACCTGCAAAGAACTGCAATGTAATGTCAGGCAATTCAAGAATCACTGTGGAAACGAAATGCAAAGCAATTTTCTCAGTGGAAAAAAAAATTATTATTAGCCTTTCAAGCGCAATCGACGTATTAATTGCTCATCAGTGATTGAATCGCAGAAATGAATTATATTTCCTGCAACTAGCATCAGTCAATTAAGTGAAATGGTAGTGTATTTTCTCCAAATGAAAATAAATCAATTTGGAGAAAAAAAATGAAAATCTAAGAAACATAATTAATAACATATTGCAAATGCATAATATATCAATAAAAAATGAATGAAATTTAAAAAAAAATGAAAAAAATCATAAAGAAAGAATTTGCGAAAAAAAAAATTCAACGATATTTACGGCTATCTATTACCTAGCTTTTGCGCGTTTTAGTGAAGATTTCTAAGTGAATGCTGAAAACTTTTGGTGGTAAGCAAATATTTATTCGTCTGTATATGAGCATGCGTGTATATATATATATATATAATATAGTGTGTGTGTTTATGTGAGATAGTTCACTTTGATACTATCTTTACAACAGTTGCATATAAAAATGTTTTTAAAAAAATCAGGTATCCACGGTTAAATAAACGCTTCACTTTTTTCCATAATGTCAAATGCATGTTGTCTGGAAATATCTTTTTAAGATTCTTTTATTTCTAATTTTTAAGCTCAATTCGAAGTGAATTCTTTAAAATATTTTTTTAATTTACTATCGATATGAAATGTAATATTTTCTTTTTTTTATCAGATTGATTCTTATTTTTGTATAAAGGGGGGAAAAACCCTTGTTTTAAAGATATTTTTCTTGCATAAATGAAACTTGTGAAATAAATGAAAGACTGTGAAAATGATGGCGCAATCCTATGTTTTTATTTCAAGATGATTTAAAGGACTTTCACAAGTGACAGAAATTTGTTCTCAATTCAAATTTTTGATGAGATATTCATAAAAAATAATGAATGTCGTCACTCGTAAATGAATTTATATTGGAGGTTCGAAATATTTTTTGTCCATAAATGGAGTTGCGGTTGTTGCAAAAAATAAAATTACTGAGTTAATTTAAAAATCAGCATCCTAATTAAAAATAAGAGTGAAATTTTTTTTTGAAAATTCTAAAAATGAAACAATTCCATCTCAATGCATATAATTTTCTTTATTTTATCACCGAAAACATTTTAATTTTCTATTAACAATAAATTGCCGGCGAATTACTTAAAATTATGGTAGTCTTATTATTTTTCTGTATTCATTGATTCCATTTGGAGCCTGTTATTATGAAAAAAGGACATGGTCATGAAAATTTTGTAATTTTAATTGCTAATAGTTTATAATTAAATATTTTTGGTCTTATGTATATAAAATTTGTGACAGGAAATTATACATCACGGATGTTATCTGCTATTTACATGTAAGTAAATTTCAAATTCATTGATATAACTTTGTGGTAAAATCATTCAGAATTATCAGACAAAAGTGTTGTCAATTTCCATGTTCCATGGAAAATGGGAAAATAAATTAGTTTGTTTCTTAGTTAAAAAATATTTCCTATCATCTGTTTCAAGTTTCTGATGGAATAATGTTCAAAAACAGAATGGATTTACATCGATTTTTGATATGCCGTGGGCTTGGCCATTTGTGGATCAAAACACAACAGGTTAGAAATCTGCATATTTATGCAAGCTTAGTTGTTTTTTTAATGGCACTTGTCATTGACAAGCTCGCTGAATAAAGAGCCATTGCGATTTAATCTGGATTGTGCATCTCTTGTTTTTATCAGTAATGATATATAGGGCCAAGACTATGATTCAGATACTCACGCGTCGCAACCCTTTTTAAGGGATGGGCGTCATTCATACAATTCATTGACTCATCCACATATCGTGGTTTACACCTGGAGTACAGAGAACGATCACGTGGTTTACAGAGAACGATCACCTCTGAACCAATTGAACCAGGTACCCCTTGTGGTATTACTCTTGACATGGAGGACTTTGTGACTAAGACAGATTTTTACGCGCACCAGTCACCACACGCATAGAGATGCTTTGACCAGTGGGTGGTTTGAACTCATAACCCAAAGGGATGCGAGTCCAATGTCCTACCAACCAGGCTGTTTCGACTCCCCAAAAAATTTGAAAATTCAAGAATTGGGAATGGGCAATGATTGGTGTCTTTTCTCATCTTATAAATATTTAAATTCCATTGAAAAATTATTTTCATGTCACAAAAAGAATAATTCATCTAAAATGAATCGGGGAAACTATGTCAGCTTTTTCAAAAAAGTTCATAACTAAACAATATAAAATTGATGCTCATTGCATATCCTTGCAGCTATTGCATCATCAAATACAGGGTGGTCCATAAATTTGTGCTAATCTCAAAAAGTCTTCATACGGAAAGTAATTCTTGAAAAAAAATTGGGTGCACCTGTTTAGACAGCTTTAGAATTTAGTCATTTTCAGTGGTGAAAAAAATGATTCGTAGATGGCGCTCAACGTCGAATTGTAAGAGTTTGTGCTTTTCAGGAAAGCAGAGTTCCGTTAATTAACAAGAACATTTTCTTTTAAAGCAAAATATGTTAAACATGATGCCATCATAAGTTATTAAGGAAATGAAGTTCATTACTGCTAAGTGTAAAATTTCGGTATCGATGCCCTCCAGGCTCGTTGAATTTCATCTTTAAGTTTCACCAAAGTGTCGAGAATTCTCCTACACGCAAGACTCTTCCCTCACATTAAAAGTAAAATGGAGTAATATCTGGCTATAGTGAGGGCCGAGTAATTTAAATCGATCATTGGTAGATGTGTCTCTGAGGAGAACATTGGCTCAGTTTGCCACTTCAGATAGTACACCATCGTACATTGGGTTGGCGGCAGATGAATCATGTCTCTTCTGGAAAATAATTGTAATTGTCTCGTAAAACCGTCAAGATGCCGTTCTGCTGTCCATAGTATAAAGTTATGTGAAAAAAGAAAGGGCCCATGACAAAGGGCGAAATACAACCGCACCATAAAGTCGCACATGAAAAATTTCAATCGTATGAAAAGTGAATTTCCTCTATCCATATGGCGTGCAGCAATATTTGTGGATTGCATTCTATATGTGAAAGAGACCATGTTACAAATGTTTGTCTATCATTGGAATCTCCTGGCATCTTGATCGTCATCTGACCGTGGTTCAAAATTACGAGGTCCGTCCCAAAATAGCCCTCGTGTTGCTTTAAATGGGACGCTAATATAACTAAACTAAACTAAACCTGGCATCTTGAAGTTTCAAGATTTCAGAGCAGAATTTGCCGTATGGATATTTCTGAAATCTCCTTTATTTCCTTTGCTTTGTAGGCACTACATCTGTTCTTTTAT
Organism: Argiope trifasciata; assembly: GCA_026543055.1. NCBI lineage: Eukaryota > Metazoa > Arthropoda > Arachnida > Araneae > Araneidae > Argiope > Argiope trifasciata. The sequence goes on from JAPMOQ010039775.1 coordinate 504,860, forward strand.
ATATCGGCTGTCGAATTTCTTCACCATACTTTATACTAAAGGAAATTTGTACAAGATTTGTACAATTTGTACACTTTTGTGGCAGATGGTCAGCCACTTTGTGAATGATCCTTCAAATTCTTCGTTCCTTTTAAAAAACCTATTAAATCTATTATCTGATTCAAAGAGATGTGGCTTCTGTTCACCTGGAATTCTTTAAACCCTGAGAACTCTTTCATTCATTTAGTCGTGGGTTTACTGTTCTTATAGAAAAGATTAATAAAACTAATGGTCGATGCCGTAATTATGACTCGCTGCTGGCATCGAAAGATGTGCACTTTTCTTGCCATGTAACTATCTTGCTTTGCATAAATCGTTTCTGTTTGACTTATGAAAATCGACTATTTATCTTTTTAGAATCATTTCAACTAGAATAAATAATACCGAGACTTTTTGAGGATGTTCTTAAAAATTCAGCAATTTTTTCCAGCTCTAATTTTTTGTCATTAGTTTTCTTTCAATTTGCAAGGATTTATAAGTTGATTTGTAATACAGAATGTATATCGAATTCGCAATACCGACATAAATAAAGCCCACAATCATGCTTTTCTGCTTTGCATATTCTATTAGCCCTGTTAGTGCAAAATATTATACAAAATCTTTGCCTTTTTACTCCATATTCTAAATGTCTTATACTGTTATGATAAGATTGATGGAATATTGCTGGGCACATTGCACTGAAAGAGAACGCTCATATTATATCTAATGATTTGTGACAATTCTTTGTACAGTTACAATTTTGGCGTAAAATTTACTTGATGAAAAATTGTGCCATCTAAACTAATTATCATTCTCCTTCTCATTTATTTATACTTAAGGTAGAAAATTTAAAAATTCGTGTAAAATATGGATTTATTTGTAAATTATTTTAAATAAAATTTAAAATTAATAATTAATAATTTATTTAAATTAAATAATTTTTTATTCTATAAAATATTGAAGAAATTCGTACAGTAACAGTGTCGTTCGTTCATAAAGGCCTTTTAAGTATATTTGAATTTTCAAAAAATATAAAGTATACGAATATTTTTAATATAAAGACAAAATAATTCAAGCAGAAACAATTGAGTCTCAATACAGGACGAAATTGGAATAAAATGTAGCAAGGGACAAAAATTCAATAAAATATCAATGAATGTAAGAAAGGATTTTGTGAAACAATAAAATGTCTGCAAAACCTGATATTAAGAATTCATCTGTCTGAGTTACGAAAAATATCTATATTTCCTTATTTGTTAAAGAAAAATACCTCTGCATCCTTAGTATCAAAATAATCCTGAATCTCTATTTATAGACTATTTCTGATATTAAAGCTATATATATAATATAAATGGAGGTATTTGAAGCTGTTATGCATAGCTGCTTACCGAAAGTAAGGAAATAACGATTCAGAATTTACCAAAAACTGATATATCAGTAGTCCCTATTAACATGTTACCAAGATTTTATATATAATGTATAATGCATGTAATAATATTTTTAAATCTAAATTATATCATAATTAACCTTCCATCGGGCTCGCGTATATGAGAGATACACTAGAGATGAATTTCGTTTTATGCCTTGAGATCTGGTGGCACTGGGAACGCCTGTCTTTGGCGATTTGTCGCCCTCCCTTTGACCAACTTTCAGTTGTCGTTGTAAGTTTGTGACGTTAATAGGTTTCTGCCGATCAGATATTTGTATTTTAGAGATACGTGCGACCGTTCATGTAAGTTTTTGTCACATCCGATTTTGTATGATTTTACAAATAAATCCGTATTGTTTTAGACTACCGATAGCTGGCAAATGCACTTACGAAGGAAAATGTTGAAAAAAAGCACCCACATCTCTAAAAAGTGAGGTACAATTAAAGGTGTTAAAGAGAAAAGCCGAGTTAGGTATAAGAATTGGAAGATGCGACGTCAGGGAAGAAACACCTTGCCAAAAAGGAAAGAGGACTAGAATCACGAGATTCAGTTGTGAGATTGGACAGAAATTTATATGTTTGGAACACACTAAACACATTTGCTCAAATTGCAATGCTGCAATGAAATAACAAAGAAACTATTCTCTTCCTTTTCACATCTAATTTTCAATTACTTTTTCCTTTTTATACATAAATTCTGTATTTTTGCACTTCTATGTTTTATATGCAAATTGTTCTGTCAAAACATCGGCAATTTCATTTATATTATTTTTAAATGAATTCAGTTAACCTGTGGTCATTTTATATTGTTATTGCAATATATGTTTGTATTGTTTCTGCTTTTTTGAAGTAAAAAATGTTTCAAGTGATTGTAGTTATTAAATCTAAGCTATTTACAATATAATTTTAATAGTTACGCTTTTGAAAATTTACAATTTACTATAGCGTATATGTAAAAATACGCGCGACTTTTCATGTTGGTATGACAGCCGCGCCCGCTGGAAGGTTAATTCACCCTATTATATTTATTTCAGTCAAAAATGTACCTATTGTCCCCTTACCCAAATCAACCTGTGTAACGAATTCCTTATCAGAATTTCACAGTAACCATGGGGATAAATTTTTGTACGATGTTTTTGTATTGTGATGCAGATGTATGCACCTCGTCACTTCTTGCTTAGCAGTACATTAAACTCCTATTATCTACTAAAGCAGGTAGCATAGCAGTATGGGTAATTCTCGAAATTGAAAAGCAGAACTCCCATATAAGTAATAAATGCAACTATTTCGATTTAAAATAAGGTAATAGTTTTAGATGATAGGCGTGGAAAAAAAACGGAAAGAAAATTTAATACAATAACATTTAAGCTTTAATAAAAAAAAGCTTCCGAATAGCGTTAATCCTACTGACTGCGTATTGTCTTTCGGCGAGGTAAAATCTTCGAAATGTGAGGTCTGAGACTCCTCAAATGTGCAATCGAAGAGGTCTATTAGGATGAAGTGGTATACACGCACAATGCATAAGTTGCTCATTATACTTGTGTTTCTAACTGAACTGTGGTGTCGAGTCAATATGGAGATCGAATTCCTCCATGAATCGAACTCGCGACCTTACGGTTCGTAGTCACGAAATATATACCCGCTAGACAGAAGTGATCACCAATGTCAAGTGGCTGATACTGGCTAATTAAGATACCACCTCAAACCCTCCCTTCCATCAGAGCCGGCGAGGAGATTTGAGGTTATGGTTTTTTGAAGAGCCGCTGAAACTATGCTACGTAATCTAAACATTCATCAATACTATTCTTCTCGTTTAAATGTCCATGAAATCGAAGGACCACAAATGCAAGCAATGTTGGAATAGTGGTGATCACTTTTGTCTTGTGGCTATGTTACGCGGCTACGAATCCTAAGGTCGTAGTTCGATACCTTGACGACCTAAACTTCATGGAGCCATCTACTAGCAGCAATCGAAAGTCGTCAGCTTTACTTGACGCAACAGCAACAATTCACAAGCGCCATAGCTGTTTGAGTCATAATATAGTATCCGCCGATCAACCTGTGTGGGAGTATTGTGGTGGTACCTTAACAAGCAAGTAATTGCCACTGGACATGAGTGGTCTCTTTTTTCTTGTGGATATGTTGCACGGCTGCGAACCATAACTTTGCGAATTCGATTCTTGGCGGAATTCAATTGATTCAATACATATTGGTGCAAAAATGGCATTCTCTACATCACCACCACATTTGTGTATTTTGTAACTCAAGGTGCTAGTGATATGTATGAAGAAACAAAAGTGTAAACTGGTAGAAATTATGGAAACAATATTTTGACTATCATCTTCATTCGAACAATATTAACAGGCTTCAAAAAACTAAACGGTGGAAGTATACTTCCTAAACCTTTATGTGTACTCTCATATAAAGATGTTACTTCCCCTCCCCGCCAATATCACGGCTCTTGCGCCAAAAAAAACCTAAACAAATCAAATCCTCTCCATTCAAAAAAAAAAAAAAAATATGGACAAAAAATAAAACAGAGAAAATTTTTCTTCACACAATGTAATAATGCATAACAAAGAAATAATAATCATTGAGCTATATTTAGCATTCTACTGTATCAAACATCGCAATCCTTGGCGAGTTGTTTGTTGATGAATTCCCGGCATGCATTTGTTAGTACTCGAACTTCGAATTTGGGTTTCAGAAACGTTATTTCGAATTCATTGAACCCAAAATTTAACACCAAATTTTAATTATAGTAAGAGAATCACATACCAAATTTCATATATTTGACATTAAGTTTTTAAGTTACCGTATTTAACTCTTTATAAAAACACTAACATAGAGAATTGTGTCAATCCGCTGAAAGATTTTGTTCAAAAAACGATAAAAATTTACAAATATAAATTATAAATGTGTGAACAAGATTGTAGCGATCCAATACTCCTTTCTTTGTAGTTGTGTTAATTTAAGTTTGCATAGTCGTCAAACACGCATTCTCTGAGTGAATTTAGCTGAAAATTCGGCAGAAAATTGCAATTTTAGTTTAAAGTTTATGTGTAAAGTTTTATTCTTCTAGTTCAAATTGTTTCTTTTGTTTGTTTTTTCTTCTCACTGGCAGGTCTTCTAAAAATGTTTTTCAGAATAGAAGAATTCTGAAAATGTGTTCTTCAAACTTATTTTCCGACACCCAGGAATTCCTCAAAACTCGAGTTAGAATTTTTTGAACGGCTGCAATAATTTATCTTCATTTTTTACATGAGAAAGCAATAAATAATAAATAAAAATTAATAAAATAATAAAAAATAATAAAAATGATGTTTAAATAGTACTTAAGCGATAAAAAGTTATTCTGGGAAATACGATCAACGAGCATTTTAATTTCTTATTACAGTAATGATTTATTTTTGAATATCTTTCGATAAATTATTAGACAGTTCACTGCTCGATAACTCCCTAAAAAAACCCAGAAAAAATTTTTTGTATCTATACACTTACATGTGATAGAAGAATTCGTTAGTGACATTAATCATTTATTCAGAAATATATTTTTCTATTCTATTTCGCAACATATGAGTCAAATAATATAATGTTTAATTTTTTTTTCTTACACATGAAGTGCAATTATTTCCAATTCATTTTTTCTATAAAAAAAAGAGATAAAAATCGTAACTAATGTTTTTAAAACATCCATTATTTTTTTAACAAATATTTGAGAACTATTATTGAAATTAATTTGAAGAACTACTTGCTGGCTTATTATTTTTTAATATATTTGCAGTGTAAAAAATTCTGAAAAAAAAATTACTCTCAATCCATATGAAGAAAAAAAAAGGAAAAATCTATTAATTTGTAGCATAATCAATTATTCATTTGCACTTCATTTACTTCGAGAGTAATCAACTATACTAATTACTATTTCTCAGTCATAATTATGTATTGTAACTTCTTTTGAAAAATTCACCCTCAGTGTTATAATATATTCTGAGTCTATAAGCACTAATATATTTATAAATAGAAAAAGTATGATCAAGTAATTTTTTCTCTAGATACATTTGCATTTATATTTACTTAAATTATTAATTTGTATTAGAGTATTTGGGTTGATTAAACTTCAATGCTCATAATGGAAATAAAATAATAAAGTCGATTTTTTTCGGAATATATTGCTTAAAGGATTAACTTATAACAGTTTTTTGAAATACTTTTTTTATGTATTTTATATAATCTAATTAATAAGGTGCTTTTCTTACATTATTTTTATGAATAATTTGTTATTCTGGCATTAGATATTACTTTCTTGTGTTTCATATTTAAATTGCTAATATTAATTTTCACTCTATAATATTTATGCTTTTGAAGTTAAGTTACGAAATAAAGCAACATTTCAGGTGAATTTCTTTGATTTTAAAAAAATTAGAGATTTCTGATGAAAACGTTTCGTAGCATAATTAATATTCTTGGTATTTTATTTTTCTTTAATTATGCGAGATATGTAATAAAGTAGAAAAAAGTTTTATTACGAATTGAATGCCTAATTATGACAATTTCCTAAATTGTATTTTCTATTATTTATATAAAATTTTAATTTTACTTATGAATATGAATTATTTTCTTCATAAATATTTTATAGACAATGTTTAGTGTTTTCTTATTATAAAATTTCTTCTAAATATAGTATTAAAACCAAATAAAGATTAACTTTAAGGAATATAAAACTTTAAATCTGCGATCACAAATTTCAAGTTATCGTGGAAGAATTTTTGATCACGTGATATTATTAATTCGCATGCATCAACTTAAAAAAAAAGTGTTTTAAAGAATCATGGGAAAAAAATGTAAACTCCAAATAATTTATAAAAAAATTATTATTAAAATTTAATAGATCCAGAACATTTTTGCCAGCCAAGAAAAATTTTTAATGAAAATTTCTATTTACGCTTTATTTTATTGCAAGGTAATTCAGAGCTTCAAAACCCCTTACCAAAACAATAATATCCCGTTCTCACATGGTCAAAGCGACAAATTGCCAAGTTGTTGCCCACGCGTTTTGAGTTTTCACAAACCTCAAACCAAAGCTTTTTCTTCCAATTCATTGTTTTATACATTTTGAGGTTTCAGAATCTTAAACCAAATCAACATGCTCTCATATGATAATAAAGCGTATTAATGTTTAATCATTAGAGTTTTTTAGTGCATGAATGTACTCCCATTACTTTTTAATCATCGCTATGTAATTCCCAACTATTTTTCTATCAACTCAACTGTATATTTTAATTTTCAATGCAGTAGACGATATGTTGATCTAACTTTTTTGATTTTGTCGTATATGTATTTATTGAGAAGGATTTGTAATCGTTCGTACTAGAGATTTTGACGAATCCCCACGTTTTAAATCCAGTGAATTAGAAAAACACAGGTTATGGTAAATATTCGTAACTATGTCCAAGGGGAATTTAACTTGAAAACGCATTGAGCTAGAAGATTGAGACTCGACCTTTACAGCCAAAATGGTCTTCAGTATACGGTATACGATCTTCAGACCAAAATATGACGCTTACAGCTCTCATAGTTATCCATAAACTAATTAATGTTATAGATGTCATTTAATATTAAACGTAATATAAATGGCATGTTGGAGTCTGAAATCGATATTCGCAACGGTTTTCTGCAAAGTACGTGTTCCAAATTCTTTGACCTCGATTTCGATTGCTGCTCTCAAGTCATCCAATGTTGAGTCCCATATTAAATACACTGTCTTTAAAATATCCACAAGAAGAATCGCATGATTAAGTGTTAAGATACAGGAAGTAAGATGGTCATTATATAGCATTGTCTGCTTTAGTAATGGAATCCAACCCAATCATTTTATGGTGAAAAATGTTCCACTAAGAGATTGAAGTTTTTCTGAATGCCATAAGGTCTAACGCCCCTTGCAAAAACTAAATTGTTTATCATTTGTACATGCTTTTGATCATCTTGCTACCGTTTATGATGTGGTAACAATTATCATCTATCTCTCATGTTGTGCAGTCGTTTTCGTCATTTGGATTATAAATTGTCGGATGCATAGTTAAGGTTCTTCGTGTAATTAGATTATGACTCTATATTTCAAGACCTCACGTGTTATACACCGTTCATTCTTGAGTTTTAAACTCGGGGCCATTGAATCCGTAGCCATGTAACATAATCCCTAGAAAAAAGTGTATACTCGTGTCCGGAAGCCCTTATTTGGCTTATGAAGTTACCACATTATTCCCCCTCCAGTGAGTGGAAGATGAGACGAACGATGTTATCGCAACAAGTGTTTTGCCGAGGGACGAATGATTTTATCCTCGCAGCGTTATGGCGACTTTTACTACCGGTAGAGGGCGCAACAAAGGATGCGTTTGTCAATTCAAAAACAGGGGCACCAATTAGCATTCTTGAGATTTGACTAGGGTCTTCTGTGTAACATAACCCCTAGATAAAAGTGTACCCCCGTGATCAGAAGCTCTTATATGGCTTATGAACTTGCCAGTACAACATCAAATTACTCGTTTTGAGCTGTTTTATCTGAATCTGTAACTATTAGATGCTGCATATTTTGTGGAACACACTGTATATATTATACTTAATTGAAATGAAAAGAATGGCCTTTTTTAATTATTGATGAATAATTTTTCCGCAAATTTATACTAAAGAAAACCAATTTGCTGGGAAACATAATAAAATGACTTTCCTGGACCATTTTTTGTCCATATTTCCCATACATTTATAGAAAGCATAAGTAAAATTAGCATTTTGTCCCCACAAGCTTGGCAGATAGTTTTATTCTGTAGCACATATTTTTTTTTACCTAGCTGCTATTTTTCTAACTAGCAAAATTAATCCACTAATCAAAAAATTGTACAATTTACTTAGTATATTAAATACTAATACAATACAATGATTAATTAATTGTGGAGTATAATTTTCAATATTCATATAATTCGATGCACATTTTTATAAACAAACATATTTACTAAATGGTTTAAATCTTGCAATGATAAATAGAATAATAAGCATTGTGTTTAAATAAAATTACGGCCTTTTATTAATAATTTTTTTCTGTGTCCCTAATACTTAAATAACGTATCAACGATGAAATATAAAATATCTATTCAATATAGCTAAAATATTTCTTACAAATTATTAAACGTACATAATAAGTAAATTAATTGGATATAATTAATTAGTAGCATGGAATTAAAATTAACTAGAGGAGGATTTTTCCCAAACTTTCCAGCATAGACTCTAATAAAATCTTTATTTCCTAAAGAAATAAAATTGTAGACAATAAACAAAGATGTAATTGCACAATAATTTCAAAATCTAAAGAACAGGATACTAAAATTTAATACATAGATTTGTTAAATTAAGTGTTGATTGGTTTCAAATTTTGAAACAGGCATTCAAAATACATATTTTGGTTTCATATTTCCTGTAATTTATTGATTAGTTTTTATTGCAGACGAAGTTCTGGTTTAGGGTTTCAGGTTTTCATACATGATAGTTTTATGCTCCGTAATATAGTAACGAACAACGAAAACGTATTTTGGATGCCTGTTTCAAAATTTGCTACCAATCAACACTTGCGATGTAAAATCTATGAATTAAATTTTATTATGCCAAATCATTGCTTTACTTAGTTATTGTGCTCTTGCACTCAAGCAACGAGAATTCACATGAATAAATTTCGTCTAAATTCGATACAAGTGTACAAATTTAATGCTATGGCTATATACTACAATTCATTCATCCAGATTAAATCAGTTTTCAATCATTCCATTCATCCAGCTTAAATCAGTTTCAATTATTCCATTCATTGAGAAACATATATAATTCCAAAAATATTTTTTAAGTCTTAAGTTGTTCTAAAGCACATATTTATTGAAATCTCGAATTTCACTGTTTTGAGAATTACGACATTTCTTTTTTGATATTTCGTATGTGAAAAAATGGTACATTAAAATTAAAAACATAAATTTGTATTTTGGATACCTGTTTCAAAATTCGATTCAAATCTGCACAAGGTGCCAAATAAGGGCACTAAATTTTATTAATCTGGCCTTTACATTTTGAATGACAGGTTTCAACTCGAACAACCAGAATTCCTGTGAATAGATTTTGTTCGAAATTCGATATGAATATACAAATTTAGTGTAAAGATTATAAACCTGAACTAATTCATCTAGCTTAAAGAGGTTTCCAGCCATGCATATATGATTCCAAATATATATTTATTCACTTCAGGGTAAAAAAAAAAACTTTAAACTCAAATTTCAAGTTATATATATTTTTTTTTAAGTCAGATGGTATCCGAAAAAAAATCATGATCTTACATGACTCATAATTTGCAATTTCCAACATAATTTACTAAAGTGACGGTTTTTGACAATCTCAAAATCATTGAGTTCTAAGTGTTTTTTTTTATAGAAAGCATAACTTTTTTTCTTGAAAAAATAATTTAAATAAATTTTTAACGATTATGAGACTATCAGATTACGCTTGAGTCGATATTTAGAAAACGATGGTTTTCCCTTTCATCTCAAAATCGTTTGAGCTGCAACTTTTTTTCCAGATCCGAAAACTGAAAATTATATATAATTTTTGAATTACTCTTCTGACTGTTACTCGTTCATTCCCATTTTCTTCTAATTGCATCTTCAAGAGATTACTTCTTATAGCCATATTCTTTATTGGTCAGAATTGGATACAAAGTAGACATTCTCGCGATGTTGTAATTTGTTGAATTGCAACTTAACATGCTCTGTTTCAAAAGTGGCAATTTTTTAATAATTTTATATTAACCCTGAAAGCGAATTGCTAATTTTTTCCCGTGCATTTTGAGGCATCAAAAATCTTAAATCAAAACAGCATCATGTTCCGACATAAGAAAGCCCAGACAATCAGCAAAATTTTGAATTCGAATTTTTCACGCTTGCCTTATTTTTTCTTTGGAATTTTTTTATGCTAAAAAATAATAAATGAATACAAGAAAGGCAAAACGATGATAATGTATTATTCAAACATAAAGCATATTATCATATTTGCTACATTGACATATTTAAAAACCGTCTCTATATTCAATAAACTTTCTTTTATAATGGATTTATCCTTCATATATGTGAAGTTGATTTATTCTAACAGAACAATATTTGTTCCCAATATGATGTTAAAGTTTATCCCGCAATCCATTGGTATTTTTAAACAGTAAACTTTTACTTTTTGAATATTTGATGTGGAATGCAAACTTTATTTACTTACATATTCGTACTTATTTTATCTTAATTTCATACCTAATACTATTCGATCAAATTGTCGAAAGAAAATGCATGAGTACCAGATGTTGTTCCCCAATGTTTACTTACCATTTATTTGAAACTGAAGAGGCCATAGGCAAAAATAATATTCCATTATTTTACTCAAAGGCAATAAATGTTAACATTTTGCAAATTTTATCCTAAAACATATGTATCATTTTCTTGCCCTCCAGTATTCGTGTCAAAACAATATTTTAATAATATTGATTCGCTTGTTTTGTTAGTTGATAAAATATTGCAAGCGAGTAAATTTTTCTTGTAAATATTTGTTATGCTGATACAAGCATGTTTGTACAATTTAAAAGGTATGGTTACGGACTTGAATTTTGACATAAACTTTAAGAGGAAACGTATATAAAACTTACATTGAAGAACATCTTTTATTTAATATGATATGATATTGAGCTTTTTAATCCAGATCATTTGTTCTGCAATCTGAAACAGAGATGAACCAGTCTTGATTTATCTTACAAACCCTGAAAATTCCGAAATTCGATGCATAAATATCTGGCGAACATGTTTATTGCTTCGAAATATTAATATATATCAAGTTGAATTTTCCCGGAAAATCAATGTAGATATTTTTACCACTCTTAACTGTTTTTGCCAGCCAAAATTCAATAAAATAATTAAATAAAACGACAGAATAATGCAGTGTTTTTAATGTTTCCTGAGAGACATTGGAGTGCTAAGGGTTAAAAGGGCTTATACTATAATACGAGGAGTGGTTGCCAAGTCGAAAATCGCCCCAGAATTAATAAACTCCGGTAAACTTGGGGGTCTGGGGTTTTTGGCCACGAGGAATCGATTGGCGCCGGTTTTGAAGCGCTACGGTCTATCCGTTCGGAGTTACAGATAGGATATTTTCAAACTTTATTAGTTCGCCATAATGGCTAATAGGTTTTAAGCGGTAACGTGCTGCCATCTATAGCCAATATGGCGAACTAATAAAGTTTCCAGAAGATAATCCGGAACTCAAGGAACTGATCTCGAAATGGATAATCCATAACCCGTGTGGTGATATGAACCCAAGCGCTCCGTGTATGGTCAGCAAACGTGGAAGAGACAAGTGCAGATGGGGATTTCCAAGGGAACATCAAGACATGGCATCGCTAGTGGACGATGAAAAGCCGAGGTTTAACCGGTTATCTTTTCACCAATGGTTTCACAAATTTTCTTATGGCATGTATTGTTTTGATAAATCACAATTGAAAATTTAAATCTTCGAGTTAGTTTCGATACCCGTTTTCTCCGAGCGGAGCTCGGTCACCCGCTGGTAAATTATGAAATCAAAGTTTTAGTAGAAAATCTTACGATTTTGGTAAACTACTTTAGAAAAAAAATCTCCTTTATAGTACATTATAGAAATAAATACATAAGGTTATGAAAAATGTTTTTGTAACAAAAATTTCTCGATCCATAATGTTCAAAATAGATCAAAGTTAATCGTTGAAACTGAATGTGAAATAATGAAATCATAGACCACAGGTCATTATAATTTGCTAAACTCTAGTACTAAAAATGTAAATGAAATTATGATTCCTTATATAATTTTTTTTCCATACTTAGCTTTATTTGCAACGATGAAACAGTCAATTTAAGCATAAAATAAACTTTTTTTCAGTTAACTTTAAGTTGGAATTTTTTTGAAAAATTGGATTTTTAAGAAATTATTTAAAGCCCCGGTTTTTAGACGTATAAGCAATTATAATACAAATTACTATAAATACTACAAAATTATTTGAAAACATAACATATTTTGAGAAATAGGAAAATTTGTAGTAAATTTTATTAAAATTTAACTAAAACACATTCTAGACAAAATGGTAATGCAGTAATCCCATTTTCCTTTCTACACAAGTTATAGAATCTAATCATCAATGAAATGAACCAAAATCTTAGAAAAATGGTGATATGGAAAGAAGTTATGGTTAAAAAGTATACAAATATATGCATTTTTTTCTACAAATTCACAACTTAATTTTTCTAAAAAGTCCTATAAATGAAAAAAATATTTCGCCAACAATAAAACGTTTGGTTCATGTCGTTGCCCATATCATTTAAAACATGTGCTGAAATTTTTATGTCAATATCTCTATTGGTTTTGTGGATATCATGCTAACGTGGAGAATTTTATGAAAAGTAAAGTTTCGGAAAAATTGAAGCTGAGGACAAATTTTAGCTGTAAAAATGTGGTTAGGCATGCTAGGTCAGGCCTTTACTTTTCCTTGAAAAGGTAAACTGTTTTGGAAAGAGTCTGAACTACAAGAGACAGCTATTAAGAAATTCGGAAATATATTTGATAACCAGTGTTTTTAACGTAGCCGGATACCTTAATTAGTTGTTTGTGCCTTAAAAACCTTAGGTCAGTTATCAGCAATATTATGTTAGTTCATGATACGTACGCGTTTCCTGTCGTATTAGTTCAGCTGCTAACAAAGTTAGGTCTTTATATACTACTAGCCGCCTTTGGCGACCAGCAGGTTCGCCATGAGTTATGCGTTCTCAAATTTTCAATTAAATCACAATCATTAGCCTTGAAGTAATTCCGGGCATTGATTCGCCTGAAGTTAATATTTTCTTTAAGATGACGGACGGGAAGTTCTAAAAGAACGCGTTTTCCTAATAATATTCTTTAATTTTATAAAACAGTCAGTTTTAATGATTGATTTAGAAGACTGATTGATGTAGTAACTTTTATTTAAAATATTAATAAAAATATTTTGTAAAATAGGGCTCACACAGCAAAGTATGAAGAAAACTAAAACTAATTATTCATAAATGCATTGTTTGACTCAAGCTACATAAAAAGCAATTATTTACTTCATTTCGATCAAATTAATATCATTAAACAATATATATGCCTATTAATAATATTTTACATATTGGCCATTGGACCGGAATTTGAATGCATATCCTGTATAAATAAAGAAAATTTATTGAATTAATGATTTAGATATTGCAAACGATCATAGAATCCTTTGCCTTGCATTTTTTAAAGAAAAATCACATTTTAAATTTATTTTATACAGTCATGTGCTGAAAGTTGCATTTTTTTAGATTTAATTTGCGATTATAGTTGGTTTTTTTTATTTGAACTTCCGTCATTGTTTTCTTTTATTTTATCCAGTCACGTGCTAAAAAAACATGGTTAAAGCATTCCTTTAAAAATTTGTTAAACACAGAAGCTTAAGATATACATTAAAACAATGATATAATTAGAAAAATAATTTTTTAATCTTTAAATTGATGTAAAAACCATGTTTGTGCGATAATATATAATATAGTTATAGTGGAAAAACATTGAAATTTTGTTTAAATTTTAATTAATTCAAATTGTAATTAAAAATTCGAAAAAAGGGCTCCGAGGTGCCCATTCCCGACCTCCAAGGTATACGTGGACCAAATTTAATAGCTGTAGGTCCAACGGTCTGGCCTGTAAAGCGCCAACACACACACACACACACACACACACACACACACACACACACACACACACACACACACACACACACACACACACACACACACACACACATATTGAACTTTATTATTATAGATAATGCCTTAAACCCAAAAAAGCATTTCGGTAACATTGCATAACCTGATGCCAGTTATATATTCTTAACATTTTAACAACGCACCTTCATTCATAGAGACCATGTTGTTGCGGTTAATAAGGATATAACTGGTGGAATTCAGGTGATTGCCTATCTTCGGGGCAATTCTATTTTTTTTTTAGAGGAATCAAATCTTTTTTTAAATTGAACCAAAATGGTTTATATTTGGTGTGTTGACACAAGTATTATCTACACAATTCTAATCCACCAATTAAAAATTTTTTTACACACATACATAACATAGTTATATTCAAAATAAACTATAAACTAAGAGATTAGTTAAAATGCAAAAATGTTATGAAGGTTTTTATGTTGCAATGTTGAAATTATTGTTAAATTTGCAGCTATTTCCAAACAAAAAAAGGCTACAAGTAAAAAAGTATTTACTGTAGATCGAAACATTTAGTTCATTTCATAGACAATGATACAAAGAGCATTATATGAAAATTTCAAGAAAAATATTAATTCTGCAGATTTTATGTTAAATCAAGTCTATTAAGATTTTGTTATGGCTTACAAATTCTATCGGAAAAAAGTATTTTGAGAAAAGTGAGTTTAAAGTTTACATTTAAAGCAAACAAGTATTTTTTCATCATAAAACAGCCTAAAATTCACCATATTTGTAAGTCAAATTTTCTTTTTCCCCATACATTGCACATTTTTCCTTTTGTTGAGCTCTGATTTTTTCCTAGGAACTTTTGCAATTGGCAATGAATGCTTTATTGATACACAATTACGTTCATAGAAAGCTTTAGTGCTTAATGAGTGTGACTACCAACCTGTATTTGTAATTGATTTAACAGCCTTTATATATCCTTACCACCTTCGTGGACAGCAGTATAGGACCTGAATGACAGAATTTTGAGCTCACCGAAATGTTGTTTTCAGACTATATTCCAGAGCATTTATGTGGTCTGGTGGTTCAAACTCGATTCCACCAGAAAACCGTTGTGTAAGAGAGTTTAGTGTGATTTAGACCATGGCCAAATGTCTTCCCTCTGGTGTGGTGTAGTGTAGTGCTGTAAGAAGGGTGAGGAATTTGAAATTTCACATTGTAATATGATATTGAACAAATTTCTTCCGATGATTTTGTTCTGTAGATATATCCTGATCTTTTGCATGCATAATGCTAGAGTTTATGAATTGACAATGATAAAGCTTTATATTATAAAGTGGATTATATATCAGTATATATAATGTAATAAGAATAATCCGTTGCATCCATTATGTTGCAAGTTCAATTCCCGGCTTCCGAAGACTATCCGTGTGTGTGATGATTCTCGCATGTATAAACCTGTCGTGGTCACATAGTCTTCCATGTCGAGAGTACGATCACTGGGGGTACTGTTTTAGATGTGATGGTTCCCTGTTTCCGGTCTAAATTATGATCTGTAATGAAACCCGCCCCATAAAAAGGGTTATGAAGCGTGAGTAGCTAATTCATGCTCTTGGACCCAGATAGGTGCTGGGTGTTATAGTTCACCACGTTAGGTGCATTCTTTTTCATCTGATAATGGCTCAAAATTAATGTGGAAAGGGTTAAATGGGATTTACCTTCAAAGTAAAATGTAGAAAAAATATATTTCAGTGAAAAAATCTCAGATCTATACAAGAAGCGAAAAGAGAATTACAATGTAAATGGATGCTAGAGAGTGAGAGAATGTTGTCAGATACCATCAATAAATTCAAAAAAAATCGAAGGTTCGAAAGTCATGGCCGTGTACTAGCAACATCATAAAATAATTATTTGTGTTTTAAAAGACAAAAAAAATTAAGGTATCCGACTACGTTCGAAGAAAAAAATTTGAAAAATTGGATTTTTTAGAAATTATTTATGGTTTTTAGATGTATTGTCAATAATAAACATTATAAATAAAATCATTTATTTGAAAATGTAATATACTTTAAGAAATGGGAAAATTCGTAGTAAATTTTAATAAAATTTAACAAAAATGGCTATTTCTCTAACCAAAATGGCGATACAAAAATTCCATTTTTCTTTGTACACAAGTTAAAGAATACTGTGATCAATGAAATGAACCAAAATCTATGACAGAATTTGAGATGCAAAGAAGTTAAGAATAAAAATATGCGTGTATATGCATTTCTTCTATAAATTGACAGCTTAATTTTTTTTTCTAAAAACACCCATAAAGGAAAAAGTATTTCGCCACCATTGAAACTTTTGGTTCATTGCATTACCCGTATTATTTAAAACACGCGCTGGAATTTTTATGTGAATACCTCTATCAGTTTTGGAAATATCTTGTTGGCGTTGAAGAATTTTTATGAAAACTAATGTTTTGAGAATGGTGAAGCTAAAGGCAAATGTTAGCTGGAAAATATGCGAAACCCTGGATAATACATCAGACCTTCCTTTTCCTAGAAAAAATACTCTTTTGCAACGAGTAAAGTGTGAACTTCAAGAAAAACAATAATAAAAAAAAAACTTCGACCCTGTGGTCAATAACCAGTGTTTCTAAAGTATTCGGGCACCTTAAAAGTGGCATTTTACAACTTCCAATCGAAGGTTGAGATTTCCAGTAAATTTTCAAGTACTCTGCACTTTTTTAATTGGATTTATCTCGGCTTCTAGATGGCATAAAATGAAAAGAAAAGCGGTTTTGGAAAGAAAAATATTAGAATTAAAATATTTTTGCAAAAATAATTTTGAAGAGTATAATCGAAGAAAGCCATTTTCAACGTAAGCAGTCACCTTAATTGAAGACAGAAAAAAAGTAAAATTTGAAATCAAAGAGGTGTAAGAATTAAAAATTAATACTGGGGACAAAATTGACACCATTAAAAAAAATTGAAGTGATTATGTGAAGTACAATAATATTGGATGAATGAATAGGGTAACATACATTATAAGTGAAAAATTAAACCAATTTTATTAAAAAGAAATAATAGAGGAGGATTATGAAATAAAATAACGAGAGTATTAAAATATTTCACAGAAATTTTTTCTATGTTATAACTATAAAAAAAGCAATTCTTATATACACAATCATAAAAGTATTAAAATAATTAAAGCCCATTTCCTGGTCAACAAAAATTAAAAAGAAACTAATTAAGTCGAAATCGAAATTAAAATTTAATTCGGAATGAAACTCTAAACTTCACAAAATGAAAAGTAAACGAAATAGAACCGATTAATGAAACAAATCTAAATTAATATAATTAATGAAATTTTGTAAATGAAACAAAAACGACACTAATTACGGAAACGGAACTAAAATTCTAATTGAAATAAAAAAAATTATTTCGGATTGAAAGAAGCTTAAATTAAAGTTTAATTTTTAAAAAATCACTGTATTTAGTGAGCGCAAATTCAGCGACAACTGAACCAAAAATTAATTAACAAAAAATCAAATTAATTAACAAAAAATCAATTTAATTAATTAACAAATTAAGCGGCGCAAAAAGGAACGCAGCCGAATCAAAACAATAATTAATAGAAAAAGAATCCGGCCTGAATACTTTTATAATAAAATTTTTGGGTATCTTGGAAACGACCCTAACGATGTGGATCAAAACTTTATATTTAAATAAGGTTTTGTTTACTCAATTTAACTATGTAGGTATTTTTAAAGAATGTGATATTGCATACCAGAAAGACTATTATTTATAACGGGAGAAATATTTCAAATTCCTCTTCGAACTGTGGCAGTGAAGTAGTTATAGTAGTCAGAACAATATGAATGAAGGATGTGTTGTGAATCCTAGGTGCAAGTCGAATTTTTTGCTTTGTTTTTTCACTTATGTATTAGTATTTAATATTTAGGCTTTTAAGATAATCAATGTAGGTGTGTTTTAAAAGAAATCGTGATTCTACATAAACACATTTTTATGATTAAATATTAGAGCATTATTTCTATCTGTTGCTCGTGCAAACAGTATTGTACAGATCCATCTCGGGCACGATTTCATTGGTTTCATGATTTCATGAACGCTAAAACTAAGAAGGATTGATTAACTGTTAAATGAAAACTGTACATTAACTGAGAGTCAACATACTAATAATATAAGTAATATAAATATATAATAATTAATATAAATAACTAGGAGTAATATAAATATATAATACGAACTAATATAAATGACTAAGAGTAATATAAATATATAATAAGAACT
>JAPMOQ010039775.1:524155-538961 GCA_026543055.1 Argiope trifasciata
TATACTGGTATATAACGATTATTAACGATTAAATATACTCCATGAATTCACAACGATGAAGCTATACATTATAGACTCTAGCATTATGCATGCAAAAGATCAGGATATATCTGCCTAACAAAATCAATGGCAGAAATTTATCTATTGTCATAATTAAAAGTTTATTCCAAGACAAATAAGTCGGATTATTCTTAATAAAGTAGAAATGGCCTTGGGACAGTTCTAGCATTCAGCGCTCAAATCCATGAGAATTTCCACATGAAGACGAATCAAGAGTAATTATTCTCCAGGACAAGAATGCACTCAGGCGCAGTAATTAACTCATTATTCGGAGGCGTGAGTTGCTGGAGTTATATTTAGAAACTATTATTTTTCCCAGTGGTAAGAATTCCATATTTTTAGTTTATTTATAAACTAATGGCATTAGTGGCTCACTCTGATTATATTTCATGCAGTTTCTCTTTTCCATGACTGTCATTTCATCAAAGTCATTTGACTTTGGTGTCATTTAATTGGTAAAACTCTTTACATTTTATTCATAAAATTTGTAATACGATAAGCCTTTTGAGTTTAAAAAGGTGTTGAATTTCAGGGAAAATATTTTGCTAACTCTTGATAAATGCTCAGAACAACGAATGCGATGCTTTGTGCAAGAGAAAATTTTATTCTGAATTACTTGAAAATAACAATGCAAAAAAATTATTTTAAAGATTTAAGGTATCCGACTGGGCCGCAGTGGCCTGGTGGTAAGGTCTCGGCTTCGGAACCTGAGGGTTTCAGGTTCGTGACTCGATTCCACCGAAGAACCGTCGTGTTAGGGAGTCTCTTGCACATTAAATCTGTCAGGCCAAACGTCATCCCGCTGTGGTGTGGTTTGGTGTGGAGAGGGGGCTGGGAGTTCAGGTGTCACCTTCGTCACCTGATCGTAGTTTAAAATGACGAGGTCCGTCCCAAAATAGCCCTAGGGTTGCTTTACAGCGGAACGTTAGTATAACTTAGCCTGGTTGGTAGAGCGTCAGTCTCGTAACCAAAAGGTCGCGAGTTCTGGCCCCGTCTTGGCCAAAGACCTCCGTGTTTTGGCTAATGGCAGTTGGGGCACGTTAAATATGTCGAGACTGTAAAGTTCTCCAAGTTCCCATAACAAAACGATACCTCTGGGGGTACTGAATCAGGGATGAGTCGGTCTCTGATTTGGATCTAAATTCCGACTTGCTGATGGATGAATGAGTGTATGAATGAATTCGACCACCCCTAAAAAGGGTTGTGTCATGTGTGTGAGCTAGAAGTCAGACTTCTGCTCTCTGGGTGCTCAGGGGTCTTTACCCTCAGAAGCTACTGCACCCCCTTTCCGTGAAAAACACGGACACGACAACAACAACTAGGTATCCGACTACATTCGAAGCCTAATTTTCGAAAAATTAGATTTTTTAATTACTATTTAAAATTTTTGTTTCTAAGATGTGTTGTCAATTATAATACAAAATACTATAGGTGCCAAAATTATTTGAAAATATATTACATATTGAGAAATAGGAAAATTTGCAGTAAATTTTAATGAAATTTAATCAAAATGGTTAACACTCTACATAGAATTGTAATGCAGTAATCTTATTTTTCTTTGTACACAGGTTACAAAATTTGAAGATAAATTAAATGAACCAAAACCTAAGAAGAGTTTTGAGATGCAAAGAAGTTATGGGTAAAAATATATGTATATATGCCTTTTTTCCATAAATTTTCTGCTTAGTTTTTCTAAAAACACACATAAATGAAAAAGTATTTCACCAACAAAACTTTTGATTCATTTCTCTACCCTTATTATTTAAAACACACGAGGTAATGTTTATGTAAATACCTCCATTAGTTTTTGATATAAAGTGTTAACGGTGGAGAGAATGTTTATGAAAATTTAAGTTTTGAGAAAATTAAAAAATAAAGTTTCGTTGAAAAAATATGTGACCCTGGATGTTAGATCAGGCCTTCCTTTTCCTATGAAAAGTAGATTGTTTTCGAAAGATGAAAGTTTGAACTACAAGAAATAACAAACAAACCAACAAATCGCCAAAGTGGTCAATAATCAGTGTTTTTAACGTAGTCGGATACCTTAATGATATTGAAACACAGGTACATTTGCGAGAAAATATTTTTGTACAAATACACAGTAAGAATTCTTGAGAGAACAAGCAATATAAAAATATTTCATCATTTTCTACTTAGGTCAACAAAAAATCTATTTTAGTTACTTTTTATTGAATAGTTATAATTAATATAGGTATGTAATATGGCAGAATCAAAATCTAAAGTGACAAAAGAATTTTTTTTCCAGCTATCATCACACTTCTCCCCTGATGGTATTTATTCTTAAATTAATCTCCCGCTAAATATTTAAAATAATTTTTCTAGCATACAAACTTAAAATTAAATAATTTATCTGGAAAAATTATTGATTTTTGCAAGAATTGAACTTGCATTCTTCACCATCACTTGAAAAATAACTTAAATTCTTGCATTTTGCCGAAAGAGCTACTACCTGGCAATTTCAATGTTTATTAGAAACTGCTAAAGCTCTAATTAAAGTATTAAAAATTAATTTCATTAATGAATCAATATTTGGAAGCCATCCATTGCAATTTAAATACATTATTTTTAAAGAAGGTATTTGAACTTGAGTGGGTGAATAAAAAGTATTCTGTTAACGCCTGAAATTTGGAACAATATATATTGGGAGTAAAAATTAATTGGGTCCGTTTTTTTTTGTTAAAAAAACATTTTATTTATTATCAAAATGAAAAAAAAAACATGTTATTGAAAGTATTGTCCATCGGTAGCCACAGCTTTTGTCCACCTTTCTGGCAATTTTCGGATTCCATCTCTGAAAAATGAGTCCTCTCTGGACGCAAACCATGAATCGAGCCATTCTTGAATTTCTTCAAAAGAAGTGAAGCGGTGACCAGCCAAATCGTGATGCATCCGTCGGAACAACCAATAATCAGAGGGGGCAATGTCTGGCGAATACGGCGGGTGGGGTAGGACCTCCCATTTCAACGTTTCCAAGTAATTTTTAACGACAATTGCCACATGGGGCAATTATCATTTGCCATATGTTTTTTAATGCCAATTGCCACATGTTTTTTAAGCGCACGGAAATTGCTTGCTGAGTGACTCCCAACGATCCTGCAAGCTCTTGTTGCGTTTGGCACGGATCTTGATCGAGCAATTCATCCAATTCGGCGTCTTCGAACTTTTTCGGCTGGCCCGGGCGCTCCTTGTCTTCGACACTAAAATCATCACTTTTGAAGCATCGAAACCACTCTCTACATGATTTATCAGATGGCGCAGATTCACCATAAACTTCCACAAGCGATCGATGCGCTTCAGCGGCACTTTTCTTCCAATTAAAAAAGAAAATCAAAACTTCCCCCAAATGTTGTTTATTTAGCACAAAACTTGACATATTGAATGCTCAGAAAACCAATGTTGTATAAAACTCGAAGCTTCGTTGTCTGAATATGGTTGACAAAGGTCAAACCTTTCTAACAAAGCCACAAACATCTATCATGATTCAGTAAACAAATCAGCCAGAGCCATCTATTGAAAACGGACCGAATTAATTGTACTCCCAATATAAATAAATATGTATAGGGTGAGTGTGAACTAATAGTAGGAATTGAAAACAATTCCCTCCATTATATTGAAATGAAGTAATTTGATATTTCTTTAAATATATACAGTATCAAAATCTCTTTAGCCGTATGAAAGTTCCGCTTATGGCAATCGTATAAGGCGGACTTCAATATTTTTTTTTCACAAAAGGAATTTTTTCCCTAAATAAATACAACAACAAATAGTTTGCTGAAACCTCATGTAAGTTTTTGGTATTATCTTGGTATATGACCATGACACTTTAAAGATGATGAAATATTAATATTTTTCTTTACAGTAGTTAGACAATTATATACTGATATTTTTTTAATCATTTTAATGACAAAGTCTTATTATTCAAAAATAAATAAATCAAAATATACTTCTATAAATATATTTTCAAGGAATTATCAATTTTTTCACAGGATTCCATAATTAATTAAATATATTACATTTGTAAAATAATAATAAAATGAACACATTATGTTATATGAAAAGATTTAAAAAAATCAATGCAAGTAATTTTAAGTATCTTTGATAAACAAATTTTGGAGAAAAATTTTAAATACTGTTCTCACCTTGAGTAAAATCGAACAATATTGATTGATCAATAAATAGGATTAATCATTGATTTCTTAAAATAGTTCCTTTCTTTCATTAATATTAAATCTTATCAAAAGGCTGTATAATATAGCAAATATGTATATGTATAATATGTATAATATAGCAAATATGTGTATATAGCAAATATGTGTATATAGCAAATATGTATAATATAGCAAAACAGATTAGAAAATTTTTTTAAACTCAAATGGTATACTTATAATATAATTTTTTGGAATTTCAACATTCTATAAAATATTATGTGTGCTGAAGTATTTTTACGAATCGCTTCCTGGAAAATTTCCTAATAGATATCCTCCTTAAAAATATTTAATATTTCTTCAAAACAGTTCATTCAAAACAATTTTTCACACATTTTAAAGTATTTATCAAGGCCAAATTAGAAGTTCTAGGTCATATAGTAAATCCTGTAAAGCCTTAGACAGCATGAAAACACAAATACATTCTTCTTTATTGAGGTGTTTGTAAAATTGTGATATATGAACATTGAAACCTGCTTTAAGGAAAAGTAACCCCCCCCTCCAGAAAAAAAGAGAGGAAAATGAAAAATATAACTGCATTGGAATTAGGAGCTTTCTTTAAGCTTATTTAATCCATTAGCTGATCTTTCTTAAAAATGAATTTTCGTCTGATAAGTTACATATGTTCACATATGGTTTTGAAATAATAGAACTATATTCAAATCATGTTTTGTTTTGAAAATTTTTGATCTTCTCAAAGAAGAGTGTCATTATAAAATGATCAATAAAATCATTTCAATAAATTTCAAAAGAAAGAGTAAGTAAAAAATCGTTACTGAAACTGTTTATGTATACTGTTTCTTTGTAGTATAACAACTAATCCAAAATATAGTATTACAACCAAATTCCAAATATGACGATTCTCTTCCGCTCAAGTTAGTGGCGAATTTCAAATTTGTTCGCTTATTGTAAAGAAACGTAGTTCAGAATCCACACTTTCTGCTATACTCAGTATTAACTGATTTAATTGATAGAGATAATTGAACGAAACTGTTTGGCGAATCAAGTATAACTTTTGGTATCATGTGGCATACATGGAACTCCGAAATCTTCAAATGGGAATCTTGGATAGTTTAGTTATATTAAAGTCCGGTTTTAAAGCAACGGGAGGGCTATGGGGATCTTGGAAACTAATGGATTAATAATGTTTGCTCATTAGAACTCTAAGATGTATTAAAGCTATAAATTTTGTAGTGCTAAAAAGTGCTAAGCTCTAAGAAATATTAAAGCTAAAAAGTGCTCTTAAGTTTGCTTTTATTCTTAAAATGAAATTTCATTCTAATAATTTTTATAATCAATTGCACAGTACAATTTATTTAGATCTCTGAAAACTAAATTCGTCTCAAGCCTTTTTAGCAAATTATATATATATATACACGCTTTCATTACTTTATGCTATTTTTTTTGTCTCTATTGTAATGAAAGTAACACCGGCATATTAGAAATACCAAAACAATTTAGAAAAAAAAAAAAAAATGAGAATTGATCCAATGTTCTATACTTCTTTCTCTTATGTGTAATTCCGAGCCGCGGTGGTCTGGTGATAAGGTCTTAGATGCAAACTCTGAGGGTTTCAGTCTCGAAACCCGATTACCCCGAAGAGCCATCATGTAAGCAGGTCCTGTACACACTATATTCGGTGGACACAAAAACCTCCTGCTGGTGTAATGTGGAAGTTTCGAGAGGAGTTGCCCATACAGGTATCGTCCTCGTCATCTAATCGTAGCTCGAAATTACAAGATTTGCAGCAACTACATTTCTATTTTATAATCTTTGTTTTTTATAAGTTGTCCTATTAAATAGTGGCAACAGTAGTAGCGTTTTGATGGAATAAAAATATGGCTACTACTGTTTCGATTATTTCAGTTTCAAACATAATCTGCAACTATCCTTCCGGAAATATAATAAATATTAATAACCAATCTTAATGAGTTCTCTATAACAGAGCTACAATTTGGTGACCTGGAAAAACCTAGAGTTGTTTTACAACAATAAGTTAATATAACAAAACTAAGATCAAAAAGTACCCTAATTAGTTAACAATACAGAGCATTAATCTAAGCAATATAGTTAAAAGAAACTAATCAAAATCATAAAATGATATGAAAACTAAAAAAAAAAATGTCTTATATTGAATCCTTTTTACCAATACGAATTGAATATAATTAACATAACATTTTAAAATACACTTTAAGTGTTATGTTTCTTTATTTGACCAGATGTCTGGTGGTCTGGTTTACCAAGGAGGCAATAAATAGATAACCAGTCAATACTGAATTTTTTTTTCAGTTTTTAATAAATATTAAATCAAGATATTTTTATATTATAATAATATTTTTTGTAATTAAAATCTTTTAAATAACAAAAAATATTACCTGGTTTCTTTGGGATTTTACTCAAAAATTAATCTATAATTTCAAAATTAAAATGTATTAAAATCAAAATTAAATTAGTTGTCTAGATGTCTGGTGGTCTAGTTTTCCAAGGAGTCAATCAATAGATAACAGGTAAACAAAGAAATGTAGTTCTTTCAGTTTTTAAGAAATATTAAACTAAGATATTTTCATATTATAATAATATCTTTTCTAATTAAAATATTTTAAATAACAAAGCATATCACCTGGTTTCTTTAGGAATTTACTCAAAAATTAATCTGGAATTTCAAAATTAAAATGTATTAAAATCAAAATCAAATTAGTTGACCAGATGCCTGGTGGTCTAGTTTTCCAAGGAGGCAATAAATAGATAACCGGTCAACACAGAAATGTACTTGTTTCAGTTTTTAATAAATATTAAACTAAGATATTTTTATATTATAATAATATCTTTTCTAATTAAAATATTTTAAATAACAAAAAATATCACCTGGTTGCTTTAGGATTACACTCATAAATTAATCTGGAATTTTCAAAATTAAAATGTATTAAAATCAAAATTAAATTAGTTTACCAGATGCCTGGTGGTCTAGTTTTCCAAGGAGGCAATCAATAGATAACCAGTCAACACAGAAATGTACTTTTTTCAGTTTTTAATAAATATTAAACTAAGATATTTTTTTATTATAATAATATCTTTTGTAATGAAAATTTTTTAAATAACAAAAAATATATGGTTTCTTTAAGATTTTACTCAAAAATTAATCTGAAATTTCAAAATTAAAATGTATTAAATCAAAACTAAAATGTATTAAAATCAAAATTAAATTAGTTGACCAGATGCCTGGTGGTCTAGTTTTCAAAGGAGACAATCAACAGATCACCAGTCAGCACAGAAATGTACTTGTTTCAGTTTTTAATAAATATTAAATTAAGATATTTTTATATGATTATAATATCTTTTGTAATTAAAATATTTTAAATAACAAAGCATATCACCTGGTTTCTTTAGGAATTTACTCAAAAATTAATCTGGAATTTCAAAATTAAAATGTATTAAAATCAAATTTAAATTAGTTGACGAGTTGCCTGGTGGTCTAGTTTTCCAAGGAGGCAATCAACAGATAACCATTCAACACAGAAATGTACTTGTTTCAGTTTTTAATAAATATTAAATCAAGATATTTTTATATTATAGTAAAAAATTTTGTAATTAAAATATTTTAAATAACAAAACATGTTACCAAGTTTTTTTTGGATTTTACATAAAAATTAATCTTTAATTTCAAAATTAAAATGTATTAAAATCAAATTTAAATTAGTTGTCTAGATGTCTAATGGTCTAGTTATCGAAGGAGGCAATCAATAGATTACCAGTCAACACAGAAATGTACATGTTTCAGTTTTTAATAAATATTAAATTATTTTCAGATTATAATAGTATTTTTTGGAATTAAAATATTTTAAATAACAAAAAATATTGCCAGGTTTCTTTTGGATTTTACTCAAAAATTAACCTGGAATTTCAAAATTAAAGTGCATTAAATGTAATAAAAAATTTAATCATTTAAGAGTGCAATCTATTAGTAGACAAAATATATTTAAAAGAAACAATCAAAATCATACGAAATTCCAAATATATCATCGAATGTAAATTGAATGTAATTCAATTTTTATTGTTGCTAATGTTTGCAAACGGTAACGGAAATTTAATTAAAGATATGATTGAATGATAATAAGAGATCATTTATTTTTAATACTCATATCATTTAGATGTTTTCAGCAATTTTAAATTAGTTTTAATGAATTCTTATTTGCTGTATTTACTTTTTTTATTTGTTCTAGATTATTCATAATCGAACCATTCCCAAACAGCTAAAAATAGAATTCTTACAAATAGAAAATTAATTCTGAGAATTTAATTTAGGAATCGTTTTTTGTTTTTGTAAATAAATAATTTTTCTTTTGAGAATTGAAATTTTATCCTTTAAAGAAATAACTAGGAAATAGCCGTTTGTCAGGTTGCCATTTTCCGAAAAGCATTTCTTTAACTGTAGGAATTATTCTTTTGAAAGTTTCAATAAAAATATTGATTTTTAAAAGCCTTTTTTTCAGATACTTGTTCAAGAAATCAAAATCGAATGCATTTTGGTCACCATGTTTATTTTCTTTGATTATGCTAATGAAGATTTTTTAATTCATTCAATACAGTTTAAATTTTCCACTTCATTTAATTAATGATAATGTACTGATTGTTAGTAAAAAAATATTTGTTTTAAAGCATATGATTAAGCAATGAATAAAAATGTGATGATTTTATAAATTTTAATCAATGATTCGTGTAATAATTTTATATTTTAAACCCATAAAAAAATCTTTAAATTTTTCCCTCTATACTCCTTAAAGTTTCTAATTTATTATTAAAGTTGTGAGCAATTAAAATTATTGCATTATAATTTTTTATCTGCGTTATGTGGGTGAATGAATGTTTGAAAATAAAGTCTGATATGTTTATGTAAAAATTTTATGTTCGCTATTTATTTGAAAATAACATCTGTTTAGTAACAGTTGAACAGTTACTATATAAAGAAACAACTTGAAGTATATATTTATTATAGGTAACACGACAATATGTTTCATCATTGATTTTCAATTACCATCGACATTAAATAATATAAGCAAACTTTGATTATATTTTAAAATAACTAGGCAAAAGAAATATTTTTAATGCGAATATGAATATTATATTTTGTAATCTCAAAAGTTATTAGTATTATATTAATGCTTATTATTATAATTTCATCTTTATATTTCATAGGAAATGTTACAACAAAAAATATTTTTATTTCAAAAATATACAATATACTAATTTATATAAAATCTATGACAAATAAAAATAATTAATAATCCTAACCATAATAACATACAAAAATACATTTCTGCTTTATGAAATAAACATATATTTTTCTGAATATTTTCATATGCTTTTCATCTATGTTCTCAGTGCGTAATTATCCAAGAACAGTTACTAAATAAACAACTAAAAAATATTTACTATAGGTAACATGACAGTAATTTCATCGTCGATTTTCAATTACCATCGACATTAAATAATATAAACAAACTTTGATTATATTTTAAAATACCTATTAATTTCAAAAGATTTTCATCAAATTAAAAACAACTTTTTAAATATCAATGAAATAAAGTAAAATTTATTTTATTATCAGATCTTGATGTTTTATAGTCTATTGAAATTTACTAGGCACTGTTATGTTGTTTGCTCTCAATTTTACGTATGAGCATTATAATCACACTTTGAAATATTAAAAAAAATATGAATAATTATCACTGCAATTTCCTTATTCTTTATAGAACAAGAGAGCGAAATTTGTAGAAAATCTGTGGAGTAGTTCAATTTCCATTCGAAATAAAACAGTGTTTTAGTTTTATTTACACCAGTGGGTGACCGAGCTCCGCTCGGAGAAAGCAGGTATCGAAGCTAACTCAAAGATTTAAATTTTCAATTGTGATTTATCAAAACAATACATGCCATAAGAAAATTTGTGAAACCATTGGTGAAAAGATAACCGGCTAAAGTGCACCATTGTAAACTATTCTAAACAAAGTTAGAGGTTGGAAAGGGAACTATTCTAAACAAAGTTAGAGGTTGGAAAGGGAACTATTCTATACAAAGGTAAAGTAAAGGTAAAGATTGAAGTGTGTTGAAATTCAATATTTTTGACAAATTTATTTAGAAAAACCAAACATAGATACATACATAAGAAACATATTATAAACCTATAACAGCATGAACATAAAACTTTATTAGTTCGCCATATTGGCTATAGATGGCAGCACGTTACCGCTTGAAAATTTAAGTAGCCATTATGGCGAACTAATAAAGTTTGAAAATATCCTATCTGTAACTCCGAACTGCTGGACCGTAGCGCTTCAAACCCGGCGCCAATCGATTCCTCGTGGCCCAAAGCCCCAAACCCCCAAGTTTACCGGAGTTTATTAATTCTGAGGCGATATTCGACTTGGCAACCATTCCTCGTATTATAGTATTAGATATATTGTGTGGCAACACTTTCAAACTGCTTTAAATTCTAAACGCAGTGGAATTCAACCAATATTCGTTTTTACTATCTCTAAAAGATTTCTAAACATAAGACATAATCTATTTAAACAGATATTATGGTTCTTTATTATTTTTTTACGAAGCAATGAAATCTAATTCAACATTTCATGCCCGACATTTTAATGGATTGTAAAGAGATAATTTATTTTAAGAGGATTGCTAGAACCCAGATAATTGAAACGTCTGTTGAACGAACATGTGGAGCCAAAGTAACAATGAAATTATTATCCATGGCCTTTTTTATCGGGAAGAATATGCTTTTTACCACGATAATTGGAGTGGAAGGGTCATTTACTCGACAGGTGGTTTATCTTTATACCGCCTTTTTTTCCCATAATGCCTCTGGAGAACCATTAAGATAAGAAAAATGAGACAAAATTCTTATATGAAAGATGATAGGGTATTGTTGTCTTTGTCTCTTTTAATATTGGTCTCGACCATTTCTAGGTTATGAATAATTAACTGGGGAACGCAGGATAACCTAACACTAGAAACTTGGGAGAGAAATAGCATTTTGCGTTATTTTACAAGTAAATGATTATATTTACACTCCTATTCCAATAGATATTTCATTGAAAAACAATGAAATGAGCTCAAATAGCAAATTTGCATGTTAAAAACGAGGTTTTCATTTAATTTATAATGCGTGGCTATTTTTTAACCATTTAACCCATTTGCAACATATGAAAATATGAAAAAAGGCCCATATAATGGAAAAAAATTTTATTTCATATTTAGGTGTAAAATTGAATAAAAGAAAAAAAAATCATTTTTGAGCCTTATTTGTTAGTAATTTTGCTCAGTGTGGTAATATTTGAAATGCAGGATGCATATAGGTATGTAGTATACTAGCCGCCTTTGGTGACCAGTTGGTTCGCCATGAGTAATGCGTTCTAAAATTTTCAATTAAGTCACATATTCATTAGTCTTGAAGTAATTCCGGGCATTGATTTGCCTGAAATTAAAAGTATTTTTTCCGTGATGCTGCCAAAATATTAAATCTTTTTTTAAAGAAAGTAAAAAAGGAAAAAAAATATTGAATAAATGATTTAGATGTTGCAAACGATTATAGAAATATGCCATTAAGTCGGGATTTGAATGCATATCCTGTCTAAATTCAATCAATTTTACCATGAATAAAGATTTGTTGAATAAATGTTTTACATATTGCAAACGATTATGGAAACCTTTGCGTTGCATTTATTTTTTTAGAAAATATCACATTTTATGTTTCTTTTATTTTATCCAGTCACATGCTAAAAGTTCATTTCTTTAAACTTGATTTACGATGATAGTTTTTTTTATTATTTGCACTTCCGTCGTTGTTTTCTTTTATTTTATACAGTCACATGCTCAAAAAACCATAGTCAAAATATTTCTTTAAAAATTCGTTAAAATTAGAGGCTTAAGTTATACATTAAAACACTGATACCATTAGAAAGCTAATTTTTTAATCTTTAAATGGATGTAAAATCATGTTTGTGCGATAATATTTTCGGAAGTTATAGCGGAAAAGCGTTGAAATTTCGCTTAAATTTTAATTAATTCAAATTCTAATTAAAAATTCGAAAAAAGGGCTCAGAGGTGCACATTCCCAACCTCCAAAGTATACATGTACCAAATGGGGTAGCTGTAGGTTCAACGGTCTGACCTGTAGAGCCCCAACACACGCATACACACATTGAGCTTTATTATAAGTATAGATATAGATAATATGAATATAGTATATTGCATATAATATGATGCAGCGTATATATACGCTCCAGTGCTAGTGACCAGGAAAATTGAGCGTATATATACGCTAATGATGAAAATGGTTTAACAGTTTTTCTCGAATATATTAGGTTTTCTCGATTGGAGATACAACACTTAGTGTCTTGAAGATGAGTTTATTCATCAGCTGTAATAATATCATTCATATTTGTAATTCATCACTCAACATAATTCATCAGTTGTAATGGCAATTTGTAGTTCAAATTTATTTTTCAGTAAAAACTCAAGCATATTCATAAAGTCCAAGACATTTAAGGTATCCGACTACGCCAAAAACACTGGCTTTCGAGCACATTGGCGAATTTGTTTTTCTTTATTATTACTTTTTGGAGTTCAGACTTTCCTCTTTCGAGAACAGTTTATCTTTTCTAGGATGAGGAAATACTGACCTATCATGCAGGGTCACATATATTTCAATTGAAATTTCTCTTAGCTTCAATTTTCTCTCTCAATTCTTAATTTTCATAGAAATTCTCCACCGTTAACGTGACATCTTAAACTATTTTAAGATATATTTATATAAAACTTTCAGCGCGTGTTTTAAATCATATCGGCAATGTAATGAACCAAAAGTTTTAGTGTCGGTGAAGTGCTTTTTCATTTAATAATGTTTTTCGAAAAAATAAGTTGTGAATTTATGAAAAAAATGCCAATATTAGTATAATTTTAACCATAACTTCTTTGCATCTCAAATTGTTTTTCAGATGTTGGTTCATTTCATTCGTCTTTATATTCTATAACTTGTGTACAAAGAAAAATAGGATTGCTTCATTAATATTTTGTGTTGAGTTTTAACCGTTTTGTTGGTTTGTTTATTCTTTTTTTTTTTTGGGGGGGGGGTTATTTAGTTCGTCTATTTTTCAAAATGTATATTTTCAAATGTTTTTTTTGTATTTAGAGTATTATGTATTTTAGTTGACAATACATCTGAGAACAATAGTTTTAAAAATCCAATTTTTTTAAAAAAACTTTCTTTGAAATTTGCTGAAATTTGTCTTTAGCTTTAATTTTCTAAAATTTTCTCTCTCTCTCAATTCTTAATTTTCATAGAAATTCTCCACCGTGAACATGACATCTCAAAAACTGATAGAGGTATTTACATAAAACTTTCAGCGTGTTTTTTAAATCATACGGGCAATGTAATGAACCAAAAGTTTATATAATTGACAATAAATCTAAAAACCCTAAACGGTCTTTAAAAAATATAATTTTTCTAAAATTTTCCTATGAACGTGGTCGGATACTTTAAAATATATTGAAGTCAAGTCGAGATTAAAATAAAAAAAAATTAAAGATTAATATGCATTATAGCATTCTTTGCTCAACACCATTCGTTATCATTGAAACTTTGGTGACACTTACAATGAAAATCGTTTTGTGCCCGACAGAAAAATCTTCTTAAATATTAGTTAAACTGTCTAGGATTAAATTCTATCCACATATAATATTTTCAAAGTAAAAGGAACTTTTATGTAAAATAATATAACTTGCAAAACTTTCAAAATATAGGAATCGGAATATTATCAGAGATAAATTAGAAAAAAAAATTAATAGATTAGTTGAAAGTGCAATAAAGTAGTATCTAGGTTTTTTTTATTATCTAAAGAATCAATAACTCAAAGAAAATCCACACCAAAAAAAAAATTACTATCGTCGGAAATGTAAAATTCTTAATTTTATGATGACTCAATTTTTGGCTATAATTTTCTCCAACGTTTTTGTTGGTATGGTATTTTGGGGTTTTATGGCGCAAGAGACAAATATGGCAGTACTGCATCAAGACGTTTTTCCTGGAGGAAATAACCCACAAATGTTGGTGAATTTCTCTTAAATTGGAAAGTAGCTGTGTTGACTATCTGTTTATTTGTTTGTGAGAGTTTTACTTTTCTAGCCAAAGGAAGTGTTTTGTGTAAATAAGCAATTTTTTTTTACTTAGAAGTTTTTGCTGCCATTTGGTGGCTAGCTGGTTTCTAGGAATTTAATTTAATGTATAATTTTTAATGTAATAATATTTTTATAAAATTTTTTGTTTCATTATATTTTTGTTAAATACTCTATAAAAAATTTGAAGTTCACGATTATCTCAACAAACCAATTTCAAACTTAAAATTGTGATAAAAATAAAAGTGTTGTATTATTTTAATGACATTACATTTCATTTAATATGTACGTGACTATTTCTATGGAATCTACATCAATTATATGAAAGTGCCAGTACAAATATACCT
>JAPMOQ010039775.1:539613-571599 GCA_026543055.1 Argiope trifasciata
TATATATATATATATATATATATATATATATATAATATAAACTTTCAATAAGAGAAGAATATCATGCAATTAAATATTAAAGAAAAAAGTGAAACTTTTTGAATTCCATTAACAAATTCAAATATATTGCTGTAAATGAAGAGTTTTTAATTCAGAAAAAATATATGTTAAATAAATCAAATGATAAATTATTATAATAAAGACACACTATTTTAAAATTTAATGTAATAATACTTTTAGAAATTATAACAGAAAATGAAAATATCTCTAACTTGATTTTTCGTTAATCCAGTAGAATAATCCCTTTCTTTAATGTATCCTTGCGTCACATTTTATAGCAAACAAGGTTTATATAATTAAATACAAGCCTGATGATACTATTATGAATCTATAATATTATTTCCCTATGCAGTATTTTAGTTCAAATAATAGACTTTTACAAATTTTGTTATGACTTCCGAATGGATAATAATTAAATAAGTTTCCGATATTGGCTATAAACTTCACAATCTTCTTTCCTTGTTGATTCTTATGACACTTGCCATTGGACAGGCCCGATGTTACGAAGACAGCGATTTAAGCCGATAGGGTGCATCTCTTGTTTTAGTAGCGCCAACTAGGGCCAATAGTACGACTTTGCCATTCTCGCATCACTCATTCGTTTGCACAACTCCCCTTTTTACAGGCGAGCACATTCACACATCTCACAGATAAAACAAAGGAAAAACAACCATGTCCGAACCTAGGACATCCAAATCATGGGGAAGACGCGCTACCTCAATGCCAGGACGCCGGCTCACAATCATTTGGCAAATGTACTTAAAGGTGAAAAACGTGTCTACTTGAAACTATTGGTTCAAAACTTATAAAAGTCAAAATTTTAAGTCTTTGTAGATGTCTTACTTGGAATAGGAGGGGTATAAAATATAATGCTCACAGACGATTGAAGTCTTTCAAGACGAGAAAAACCGATTTTTTTTAACCTTTCGTGAATTTTTCTGAACTTTTCGTGCTGCTGCAGTTATTTACTAAATATGCCCACAGAATGATTTTTCTGTAACAACATATGTTCCATCTCCTTTTTATATTTCAAACTTCATAGAATCTCATTTTTTACATACAAGGTGTCCCATAAATATTTGGGCAAACTTTAAGGGGATATAGGGGACATCACAAAGATTCAGATTTGCTTAACATCCCGTGTTCCGAAACGCCTTCATTCTGCGCTAGGTGACGTTCATAGTAGCATCTAAAGAAGCAGGCCTGCAATTCCTCAGTCATTTGAGCTGTGATTGTCCACAGAGGATTATAAAACGTTTTACAAACTGAACTGGCAGATATGCATATGATTTATAGATTGGCAGAAGGAAATTCAAGAGCAGAGAAAAGTTGCTTTGGGAAAGGCATCCACCGAGACATACCTCGGACCTCCGGAAATTCAGTAATTTGCCTCACAATTTGTGTGAA
The DNA here is from genome assembly GCA_026543055.1 of Argiope trifasciata. Classification (NCBI taxonomy): domain Eukaryota; kingdom Metazoa; phylum Arthropoda; class Arachnida; order Araneae; family Araneidae; genus Argiope; species Argiope trifasciata. The sequence continues at coordinate 541,081 of JAPMOQ010039775.1, forward strand.
TATGGATCGTTACAAGGCAATATATATAGTGAGGGCATGCAAAGAGTGAAGCAGAGAAAAGTTGCTTTGGGAAAGGCATCCACCGAGACATACCTCGGACCTCCGGAAATTCAGTAATTTGCCTCACAATTTGTGTGAATATGGATCGTTACAAGGCAATATATATAGTGAGGGCATGCAAAGAGTGACTTTAACTCCCAGGATGGAAGAAAATGTGTTGGATTCCGTTAAAAGGAATCCGAATGCCAGCGTAAGAGCCGTCGCTACATCCGTTAGAACATCTTGGAGCAGTATTCATCATGTTTTGAAATGTACACCAATAACATCTGCAAAGCGTGCAGTTACTGCTCCCCGTGGATTATCCTCCTCATGAACGTTTTGCTCTGTTGTATCTCGATCAATGTTGCAAAGATGCGAATTTTCCATCATACGTTTTAATGACGATTGAAGCGTACTTAACTCGAGATGGGATGATCAACTACTACAATGCGTATTTATGGGCTCGCGACAGTCCCCATGGTATAAGACCACATGCTGCCCAACATCACTTTTTAGTGAATGTTTGTGCTGGTGTGGTTGGGGACGCCTTAACTGGACATTATTTTTTGCCATCTAACATTTGCAAAATATCTCGTCTTTTTGCAAGAATTTCATCAATATTACTTGACCATGTGTCGCAACATATCAGGCACCGTATGTGGTTTCAACATGTTTGGGCACCTCCCCATTATGACAGGTATGTTCGTGAACATTTGAATCAGGTGTTTGACCACCGATGGATTGGTCGTGGTGGATCGATTTCCTGGTCACCACCCTCTCCTGATTTAAACAATATCTATTTCTTTCTATGGGGTGCACTGAAAAGTGTACGCAATACCAGTGGATTGCTGCGAATATCCAACAAAATATGGATGTATTTGAGAGAGTTAAACAGTCTATGGTATGGCGGTGTAATGCATGTATCACTAACAATGATGGAAACATTGAAATCTTTTGTGACATTTCGAATATCATATACCACGACACGTGTAATATCTTGGACCAATAAACATTTCAGATTATCTCAATCTTGTCCCTTCATTTCTTGTCTTACAACTTTCCCATGGTGTTTCCGACCGCGGGTTGGTATGCAAATCTAAATCCTTGTGTTGTATCCTACCTACCCTTAAAGTGTGTCCCAATATTTATTGGACATCCTGTATAAATTCAATTTCATAATATTTCGACATTGTTGTAAGTGCCAACTATCTGCAGACCTGCACTTTTTACTTATTTTTCACAACTATCGAGTGAGAACAGAAATAATGAGAAGGTCTTTACTCGTTTACCGGTATACTACAATACATTCTTCAGAGGATGCTTCTATTTTGTTCTTCATAGACTATGTGTATGACATAAAATGGATTTTTTATGTCTTCAAATTTTAAAGTAATGAGGTATTCTTATTAAAAATGATAAAATATATTAATTATAATTTAAGTTTCATAAAATATTTTTACGAAACATTTAGCCAAATTAATCTTTTTAATACCAAGTGCTATTAATATATGAATAAGATTATCGTCACCTAGTTGTAAATTTTCTAGATAAAATATGTCCCCTTAATATAATAAAAAGTGTCCCCCGATTACCTAAAGTATACTTTCCCATTAGCCATTCCATATTTGTCTAATTCAGCAGCAAATTTATACCTATTTGACTTCAGAATTACGTTTTGGTGAAATGACTTAATTAGAATAACAAGTTAATTTTACCCAGCATAAATTTGTCTTGACATATTTCGCCAAACATTGTTTACAAAATTATTAGCACATCATGTATTTATTTATTCAGTTTCCTTAGTATAAAGAGGAATAATTTTCCAAGCAAACAAAACAGTTCAAATTAACATATTTAGCAGTTATAGAATGTATGAATAATTATGATTTTTGCATCAAGGTACAATGTCATTAAATTAGTGAATAAACAATCCACATACACTTGAAGATCGAATATTATTATAGTGAAATGTTCGTTAAATCTTTCATAATGTTTTCAGAGAGGTTTATTCCAATTTTAGAACTCTGCAACAACAGGTGCACTTTTAAACTTTCAGAATATCATTTAGGAACTGAATGTTAAGCGTTTTGTGATAATATTCAAAAATCTGATTAATATTAATACTGTTTTATTAATGAAACATTTATGTAAACAGGTTTGTTACTTTGAATATGTCTGGAATGTTTCTTCGAGAGCATTCATAAATAATTATATTTTTGAATATTAGAGGGAAATAGAAAAAACCATCTATGAAACAAAATAAACCAATTAAATAGTAAAATGTTTTGCTTTTTTTAACTTGGAATGTTTTGTTTATCATGCAAAAACATGTTTTTATGATTTGACGTTTTTCAAGCCTATTAACAAACAAATTGGTGATTAATCACTTTTTAAACATCCATTTTTTATTTTAGGGTATTGAGAAAATCATGCAGAAAGTTGTCAAATTTGGCAGTTTATTACCAATTAAAGTAACAACTTGATTGCCAAATTAATCATTCTCTGAATTCTTACTAATTCTCTAAATAAATTTAAGCCATTGACCATTTTAAACCGGTTTGAAGCAAAAACGAAAATATATGATTACGCATGCATCGATATTTGGAAAAAAAATTTTTTTTTTAATTTTTTTAAAATCAGACGATAATTGAAAAAATAAAGATATATATATATAGAGAGAGAAAGAGACCGATAGAAAAGTCTTGATAACTTCAAACCAGTTTAAACTGGTTTATGACTTAAATGAATGAAGACAAATAATGACTTAAAGATTACATTTTTATTTAATATTATTATCTTAGATTTCATTTCTTTCCCTAAAAAGTGGTATGATGGGAAAAATGATTTTTAGAAGTGTATCAAGTGATTTACTTAAAGGCTTGCAGATATCTTAAGAAATATACTGTCTGGTTCCTGAATTAAAAAATAAGTATTTCTATCCGTTCTTGAAATATTAGGGCTAAACTACTAAATACCACGGAATTTTTTTTTACATTTTGAAGCTTTAAAACAATTAAAAAAGGCTTTTAAATCAATAGATTACTTATTCTCTTGCCCAAGCACTTCAGAACATATTATGTCAAATTCAACTAAATATATGCATTCGCTTTTAATTTCGGCAACAAAATTTAATAAGCGATTATAGTTTGAGAAAAAAAAGCTCCTGAAGATGTAAAATAGCATAGAAACGTATTTAAATGCAATGATGAAAAGATAGTGTAACTTACCAAATAATACACTTAGAAGCAAATTTCTAATATTTTTGTAAATATATTAAAAATATTAAATAAAGTTATAATTCGGCAAAGAAAATCCTCAATGTCATCACTTACCTTTATGACATCTTTGCATCAGTTGGGTTTTATTATTTTTTTTTCAGATTTGTCAATTTTTCATTTTATATTTTTAGAAGACAATAAAAAATTGATGCCTGTTGGTACTAATAAATGCAGGGAATTTAAAAAAAAATTAATATTGAGTAAGAAAAATAACAATTTATTCAAAATAAATAAATAAATAAATGAAAAGGAAAAATAAATATGAAATGTAAGAATAGTTTTAATGAAAAATGTAGAGTTCCAAAAGTGTCTTTTTATTTGCATTCAAATTTATCGATTTTTAACTGAACTGTTGCCGGCTAGTGATTAAAAGTTTCAGTTTCGATTTTAAATTACAAAAGTTAAAGCTTATTAGTAAATAAATATCTGAAGTTGCAAATTAAGTGTTACTTTAAAATTGAAATAAATATCGGAACAGTGGTAAATATTACATAGAACATTTGAAATATAACTAAACATATTCTATTCCAATAATATATAGACATATAACCATTTTTATTGAGAAGGCATTTTTATTTCTTTTTGCTCTTAATCCCTTGGTTTTTTTTTCTGGACATAATATTTTACGCAGCAGTCAGGAGCTATATTATTTTGCCATGTAATAAGTTTATTCCAACTGCATGATTTCTCCTTCAAATGAAAAAAAAAATCTACCAGTCTAGACGATTGCAAACGATTTTCCGATTTACGAAATCTTCGGTGATTTAAGCTTCGCCAAACAGATTAATAAGGAACCTGGTCATTCTAAAAATTGCACAGATCAATTGCTAGCTCATAAGAATTTTAATATGTTCGTACATTCCACTAGGAATATTTTTTTCGGATTATCTTGATTCTTATAATAAAATTTTCCATAGCTGAATATTAAAAAATAAGCTGTTAACATTTTATATTTGTTAGAAGTCTTCTATAGAATTTATTTTTTAAAAAATTCTATTTTATAAATAAATTATATTCCAATAAATTCTATCAAGATAACTGAAAGAAGAAAATAAACTCTTCTATTTTTTAGATTCGTTTCAAGAATTTGATAATTTAATAAACTTGAAAAGACTTCATTGGGAAAAAAAATAGTTTACTTAAAATGAAAGAATCTTCTATATTATCCAGAGACGTACTTCTTCCTTAAGATCATAACCAAAAAATGTTGAAAATATATCTACAAAATGTTGTCTAGATAAGGTAAAATATCTGTGTTCTTTATGATGAAATAGCTATTAAAGAACAATTTAACGAGTTTGATAATTGCGTTTTATTAACGATTTAGTAATTTAAGGTGTCCGACTACGTTAAGAACTCTGGTTATAGGCGAATCATAGCATATCGGCGAATTTATTATTATTATTATTTCTTGTTATTCAGGCTTTTCTCTATACAAAAACAACAAAATCTTTTCTACGAAAATGGAAGCCTGACCCATCAACCAGCGGCCCCTCTTTTTCAGCTGAAATTCATCTTCAACTGCACTTTGCTCAAACCTTCGATTTTCATGAACATTAACCACCATTAACAAGATACCTCACAAACCAATAGAGATATTTACATACGAATTTCAGCGTGTGTTTTAAATGATATGGACAAGGAAATGAACCAAAAGTTTTGTTGTTGATGAAATACTTTCCATTTATAGGTGTTTAGAGAAAAATTAAATTGTAAATTGGTGGAAAAAATGCTTGTATACGTATACTTTTACCCATAACTTCTTTACATCTCATGATTTTTCTCAGATTTTTGCTCATTTCATTCATCATTATATTCAATAACTTGAGTACAAAGAAAAATAGGATTGCTGCATTACAATTTTGGATAGAGATATAACAGTTTTTTTTAATTTCGTTATAATTTACAGCAAATTTCTCAAAATATACTATTTTTTTAAATAATTGTGTTGTATTAATAGTATTTTGCATTATAATTGACAATGCATCTAAAAACCATAGCTTTAAATAGCTTTAAATAGTTTTTAAAAAATCCAGTTTTTTAAAACTTTTCCTGCGAACGTAGTCGGATACCTTAAGATGATGAAATCTATTTTCTGCTTTCGTTTTGTTGACTTTTGAGAGTTATGTCTGTGTGTATGTCCCAACATTCCTTGTTTTCCTGTATAATGAGACGTTCGCTCTGTTTTTCCAGCTCCTCGATTCTCGTATATATTGCGAAAGGTTAGAATGTTTTAGAAATATTAAAATACGAAAGTGACCTACAGTGATACGAAACTCCTGTCTTTACAGGAACGTCGCCAATACTCTCTAATGTTCAAGATCTTGCATTTTCATCAACAAAACTGTTTAAGCAGGTGATCATTGATTTGGCATTCGTCCAGCATCTATTACTAAACCCAAAAAACTATTTTCCTTACCAGGAGGGTTTTGGTGCAAGAAAATAATAGTACACATTAGCATCAATAAAAAATATCTAAATTGCTAAACTTTTCTATTCAACTTTTTGTATTTATGTTTTTCTATTCCGACTATTTGTGCACACTCTCGCTATACGCATTCATTCATTTACTTATACGTATTCATTCATTTACTCATTTCAAATTTTCAATCGTTAATAAGATATTTTTTATTCGTCTACTCGGGTGCATTTTTTATACCGTCATACACTAAACTTTTAGTGTATGGCACTCGATGCTAATAAGTGTTTTTTTAAATATATTAATTCATTTATTAAATTCAATTAATTAATGATATTTTAAATGTAGTTTTGACAGTTTGTAATGAAAATTCGATATCAACAGGCAGAAGCTCAATCAGTAAAATGCTATGATTTCTGTATTTTTCACGTGAAGGTGAAGAATGCGAGCTCGATTCTTGTGAAAATATATAATTGTTTTAATATTTATTAGATAAAAAATAACGAAATAAAAAAAATTCTTTGTTGATCTAAGAAGGAATTGAATTTAATAAAAAATATATTGCTTGTTTCCAATCAGTTTTATTCTCATCCTTATTTAATAAAAAAAAAGTGTCAGAAAGTTTATTTTTTTAATAATTTATACTTCAGGGAGAAATTTTCGTCTTTGCTAAGAACAAAAGTTTGAAAGAAATAAAATTAATGTCTATTGTGGCTTTTTTCCTTTCTGGTATGTTTGTATGTATTTTCATAAATAATAATTACAATTTATCTATTTACTAAAGATAATCATTTTTCAGTTACTCAAACTCGGGCTTCATCTTAACTTTTCATCCGCGCAGAAACTTATTTTCCCATACTGAATGCTATACGCGTTGAAATCAAAATGCTTTTCTCTGCTAAATTGATTAGTTTAAAAAAAGTTCCGGAAGCCCTCCCTTAATAAGGAAGAAAAGAACACAAACAACATTGTTTTGTTGAGTCATACATATTTTTGTGCATAATATAATTTTGTTGATGTTTGACCTAAAAGACGAAACTTTTGTAATTTTATTTTCCTTTTACCTCACCAAGGTATTTTTGTGATGTACACGAACGAAGTGATGATCAAATTGCTGTCTGTTTACATCACGTTAGTAGAAATAATTGAGATATATATTTTTTTCTTCGTTGATGTCACTACGATATTCTGATGGGAATTTCTTTGGGACGTGTCGATTTAGATATAGTTGAAAAGTATTTAGGAATGCTAGTTTTATTATCTCTTAGTTTGCGGTGTGTTAACCAAGAAATTGGCAATTTTATTAAGTTCGACGTTGGAATTAAGTTAAAAATTGGGAATTGAATCAAGAAATTCTAGAGCATTTTATAATATGTGCTAAATTAAGATAAAATTAAAGAAATTAATAGAATTTATATTAAGTTATATCTCTACACACGCACACACCTGAAAAAAATGGTGTATTATGCATTATTTTTAATTATTCCGGCGGAATCCCATAAAGCAAGGAGCTATTCACAATAAAATATTACATCTTAAACCTGACACTTTTGTCCATTTCTGGTTAGTTATGATTCTACAATATTTGCAAGATATTTTAAGACGGTGGTAAGATGCTTACTAACGCTTTAATAAGGGTTAATCGAATTATGTATACATTCATGAAATAACAAAATTTTAAAATCCATTGAAGGCGTAAATATGTAAGGTTAGCATTTTAAATTTCTTCAAATCTCTTAAAATTGCAGAATTTGTGTGAAATATGTTGAATTCCCATCTTTGGAGTGAATTTTACAATATTGTCACGGAGATTCAAATGAACTCACCGTCAGCTTTTAACTAAGAAAAAAGTTTATTGAAAGAAAGGAGCGAATCGCAACTTTACAAGACCGGGAAGTTGCCCACGACTTTGTAGTATCAGCTTTTATACAAAAACAGAATTGTCTAGAAACAACTAACTTACATAATAAAGAAAGGGCTAGAAGTTAGAGAACATAAAGAAGCAATAACTAAGGAAACATAAGGAAACAAACAAAAAATCCATACTTTGGATAGAACAGTCATGACGAGCATCGAACCCGCAAACTCTGAGTCTAAATTACGTGCGTTGACCATTCAGCCAGTCAGCTCATGTTAAGCCTTCTTTATGCTATAGTGCAGGCCCTTGAATATAATTTATTAATTTCAGGTAATAAGCTGCTAATTCATTTTATCCCTGTTCTGTCATTAACCAGTTTAATCATGACGTCTTAATCGAATTGTTAAGCAGCTGAGAATAAAAAATCCTAAGAGAGTGGTGTAAGAGTGAAGTTGTGAGGGGGGAGACCAAGACACATTGAATGTACAAATACGAGAGATGAATCTTTTAAATACTTTCAAACCTTTTGTTAGCATCCTTGCAAATGGATATATAAGAGCTTAACTTAATTTTGTCGAAAAATAAATCTAAGTATTACATTAAAGAAGAATCTTTTTTGACCCTTTGATCGGAATTAGCTAACCCTGGCATATAAATGAGGGTTTAATTCTATCTTATTCCATCTTTTTGAACGGAAACTGTGTTAATTGTAATAGTGCCTTATAAACATAAACCTTTGAATGCCCTTAGCTAATCCGCAATAATATTGTAACATCAATAAAATTTAGTATGTATGAAAAGTAATATATTTTTATGCCTTCAAAATTTTGAAATACAGTTCGTTATACAAAATTATAAGATCAGGCAATACAATATGACAACGATTTTCAACAAATATTTTAATTAATGATATATAAGGATTCTTTTAAAATCAAACTTTAAACGAATTTGAAGTTTTAATTGTTCATCGTAATATTTTTCTACAATGTTCCGAAATAATATGTGTTATCAAAGGTAAAATGTAATTTAGTAAATATTCTGAATTTAATTATTTGAGTACAATAAAATTTTAACTTTGTTTCAAATCTTCGAGTAAATTTCATAAATATATTTCCTTTACTTTTTTAAAGCACATTTTAAGAATTAGTTTTTTCCATAACGAAATATTATAATAGTTTTCATTACATTTTTAAAGAAACTTTTAATTAAGTGCTCTTTCCTCCAATTTTCTTTCTTATATTTTAAGAAAAAAAAATGACCACCTTTAATTTTACAAAGGTACATTTTATTTTTGTAGTCTCTAACCACATTTACAAAAAAAGTGTGACACTATATTTTTTTCACATATATTTTTTTTAAAAAAATCTCACTATTGATACTTTAATTAATTATTTTTCTGAAACATTGTGTTTTTTTATATTTTATTTAAATTTTCTGATGTAGAAGTTGTTCAAAACTCTATAGCCTGTTACATAATTTAATTTAATGATTCTTCACTATTTTTTAATTTCTTATTGATGTTTTGCTGATTAATATGATTATAACTATGATAAAAGACAGTAAAAAATTTCATTTATTTTTTTTTTAGTTTAGAAAAAAATTCTCACCTTCATATATTCTTTTTTATTATTTTATGCTCTATTGAAATAAGTTCTTTTAATTTTATAATTTAACTTTCACATTAAGCAAAAAAAAAGAAAAAGAATAATTTGGATTAACTTAAAATTTTGAAGTATTTGAATTAAGGAAATTTATCTTTACCAACTTCTTTAATTCAAATTTATTTTAAAAAAATTACTACCCAATCATTCCCTAACTTAAAAATCTAATTTTATTGTATCAAATGGTATTTGTAGGTTCTCAATATTATTTTATACTAAATTAGATTTAGAGCTTTTTAAATTGACACATTAATTTCAGCGTTGGTTTTCAGATCTATCTAATATGAAATTTAATATAATATTTTTAATACATGATAATCTCCGACAATATATTTTTTATAATCACCATTCTTTTATGTTTTATTTTTTTGTTAATTCTATTCAAATTAATTTTGTTAATTCTAAATATTTTAATATTTTAATGGGTTCTAAGATGATCAGGATCTCGTAATTCTCACTCCTTATGTCTGCTTCTCTCTGCCTCAAGTGCTCTTTATTACATTATGTTTGGCCTTTTTATATATTTTCTCATCATACTTTGTGTTATATTTCTTCATCAGCATGAACAACAAGTCAAATCCTTATATATGGTTAATGTTTGGTCTGTCGCACGTTTGAAAGATAATTCTTAGAGAAATTCATAAAGCGTATCAAAAATATATCGAACAACAAAAGCAAAAGCCTTGGAATGCAAAATTAACGTATTATTGCTATAAACTGAAGTTATTTTCTGGATTTTATAACATGAGCTGAAACTACTTAAGAAAGTTTATTGTAGCTTCTATATGTGGTGAGATTCTTTTTTGATACACCATCAGGAAATAAGGATAGAATGCGGTAAAAACTACAAAAGGAGGCTCATTCTTAGAAAAACACATTGTTCATTTTTTAGTATAAAAAAAGCTTTGTAATCTGCTGTGCGCTAGAATCGTAGACTCAGTGAATATCTAATTAGATATTATTGTTGAAAACGTACTAAAAGGTTTTATCAATGTTGATACAGTCTATTAATTTTTTTTAAGAATAAAAATGTATTCAATGCTTATCATGGTTACCATTTTAGCTCGTGATCTAAATCAGCTTGCATTATCTATTTAAAACAGCAAAATAGTTTTAATTTTTATAAAATAAAATTTACCAAACTAGGTACATTACAAAGAATCAATAATATATGTGTAATGAAAAGCAATTTAATAAAAATTAATTAATAATTTTCCATAAAAATGAATTCATTCATTGGTTTTTGCAATCATATACTTGCCCCCAGTCCTTCCAGTATTCCCAAGTATTTAAAGGTTCTTTTTTAAATAGGAAAAAAATTCTAAAATATTTTTAAAATAGGAAAGAGAATAAAACTCTAACCTGTAGAAAGAGCCATTTCATTTTTTTTTTTTCGAAAAAAATTGTCATTTCCAATTTCCATTCCTTTTTCTTAATAAATAAAATTCCAAATGCTTTTGAAATATTAAAGTGTAATTCTAAATTTCAACTTAAGAAATAGACAAGTAACAGCAATGGATGAAGTTCAGGAAAATAAAATAAATAATCCGGTAATTTTGGATAATACGCTTCTAATTATGTATACATTTCAGATTTTGAGTTTCCTGATAAAAGTATCGAGTTCATTTTTCATAACATTTAAAAATCTAAATAACCTTTGAAAGATTAAATGTGCAATTTTGAAATTTCAAGATCAGGAACAAAAGAGACCAAAATAGATATTTAAATAAACTTTTTATTAAAAAAATCCGAAGGTAATTTGTTTTAAGACAAATAACTGTATTTTTTTATCTATAACTATCATTACCATATTAATATAAATTTTTAAAAATGGTTTGAGTTTTGGTAGCACGCTGTAGGAGGTCATGCATTTCAAGAAAATACCAATTATGATTGATTTGATCGACTAAAAATTCTATTAAATTTATTCTACCATCTTTTCAAAATATCTTTAGATTTAGTATCTAAAATATGATGAAGCAGATGCATTTTAAATGAATCAATATTAAGTTTGTATTTAAGAAGACAAAATAAAACCCATTTGTTGAATAAACAGTGTTGTGTTTGTTTTAATGATGTATTGAATATGAATACCATTCTGAAGTAGTTTACAAAAAAACGCATTTGGATGAAAACAAAGAAGATGATTGATCGCATGATGGGTATAGATAGCGTCGTATTGTTGACATTTATAGACCAGCTGCAGAGACGTTGTAGTTGTTCCGTAGCTGTCAGCGATTTTCCTCTTATCTGATTCAATAACGCATTTTTATTATGGGCTGGAACTAAAACCTTCAAATATTACTAATCGATTATTCATATTAAATTTGATTATTATTTTTTGAAGACATAAACGTTTTTGTTTAACATTTAATATAAGTAATAAAAATAGCAAATTTTTAACCGATAATAAACATGAAATTGGAAGTATTTTTGAATGATAATGCATAGGGACAAACGACTTTGCAAATGCGCTAAAATTAATTTTGACTGAAACTTTGCTAGCTAGAGAATAGACACTCATTATAGAGAAATAAAATATAAGAAAAGGTTATAAAAGCGACAATAAAGAAATGAAGCAGAATTTTGTGTTCCATATAGGCATATTTAACCAGAATTGGATGGTTTTTGAAAGAAAATTGAATTTAAGATGTGCGCAATTTTTTCTCTTTTAATACAAATATTGCATGTCAAAAGAAAACATTTTTGACACGTTGCTTTTGGTGCTGATTTATTCCTGTATTTTAGTTTGTAATTCTAAAATTATACTTTCTTAAAATTTAAACAGCATTATTCGAAGTTGATTATTTTGTATCTAATGTTTTAAAGATGGATACTTTCAGGCTTATATAGCGATATTTTAAATTCTAATTTCAATTCTAATTAATTCCTAAATTTTTTTCTTAACCCTCCGTTAGGCACGCGGTCTACGATTGTAGACCAAGTACTTTTTAAATAACGTAATTTCTAATATTTGGCGCGCGCAGACACTTCCTTCTCAGTAGCTGTTCTAAATGCACTGTTTTACACCGCAAGTGTCGTTTCCCTTGTTAGCGAGTGCAGACGCTTAGTTTATTTACGGAAGAATTCGGTTGGTCTACGATTGTAGAACGCGCGCCTAATTACGTCACATTTTTAATCAGATTGCAAATTTGTTTCTTAGAGCTTTCTAACGCAAAAGTTAAAACGTTTGACTATTTTAATGCATTAGTGTGTTTTATTTTAAAACAAACTGTGTCACAAAGTAAAAGACTCCGTGTCGAAACTTCAAGGGACCCGAAATTGTGGATGAAATGGCTTGAAGAATTGTCAAGTGAAGAAGAAATGGAAGAATCTGGGGATGAATTTGAAGAGGATCCACTGGAAAGTATGCACCAAGACGATGCAATTGATTCAGAGACGGAAGAAAAGGTAAAACGGAAAATAACATTCTACAATAAAACTAAAATAGGCGTAGACTTAGTAGATCAAATGTGCTGAAGTTATGATGTTGCAAGGAACTCCAGGCTATGGCCTATGGTAATTTTCTACGATTTGTTGAACATCTCTGCTATAAACGCCTTTTGTGTTTAGAAGGCAAATAAAACAAAAAGAAAATAAAACAAAAAGACGAAAATTTATTGAATCGTTTGCATGGGAGTTAATACGGTCACAAATACAATTTAGATCAACATTGAAAGAACTGCTAGTGGAAATTAGAAGACGTGAAACTGTTCTTTTAGGTCTTGAAGAAACTCAACAACCTATGGAAAATCCTAAGGGAAAAAATTATGTGGGACGTCGCAGCATATGTTCGAGAAGAAATAATTCTTAATACAAATGCAACCAGTCTGCCCCCAAAGAACACATGGCTGACATGTGTGTCTCGTGTTTGAATAACTGAAAATACAAAAGCCTGTGAAATGATCAAAAAGATTTTCATTTTATTCTTTCTAAATGCAATTTGTACATATTGCCGTTCTACTTGATTTTTGAACACAAGAAATTATTTTTTGTTTAGTTTGTTAATTTTATTTAATTTTTGCTTTTGTATGTAAAATAATCCTTAAAATGTATAACAAGATTTTATTGCGAGTAAAAACTGCTAATAACGTAATAAAGTTTATTTAAATTACTTTATTACCTTTTAAAATACTTAAAACAAAAGTATGAATCAGTTTTGAATCAAGAAATTTTATTTGTTGCTTTTAAAACTATAAATAAATTTGGTCTACGAGTGTAGACCGCGCGCCTAAACACGTCAGTGAAAGTCGCGCGCCTAACGTAGGGTTAATTCAATCCATATTAAATTCATTCTAAAATGTTCTCATATTTCCTGGTTTTATTCCATTTTTTTATTTAGTTAATTCAAGGGATAAAAATTATTTTCGTCAGTGGTTCCCACGCTTTGAGTAAAGGGATACAAAAATTTAAAGCAAAGTAAATTCTTCTAAATGATCCATATGTTTCCCTTCTCGAAATCGGATGAAAAAAAAATCGATTGGAATATAGAATAAAAAGAATTACATTTTATAAATCGTTTTTGATTTCATTTTTATAACGTAAGTAATGAATATGGAGCTTTTTCAAGCGCTGTTATATGAATAAAGATACTATTTCTCTGTATGCATTAAAATGATTTTGTACAAGCTAACTTTATAGAATTTTTATAAATGATTATCGGTGTCGACATAATTATAACATATCATTTATTTTCTTCCCATTGTAGCTCCCCCATACAGTAAACTATTTCTAATAATAGTAAGTACTTCTATTAGAAAAAATATATCTCAACATCGGAAATGAAGCATGCATAGTTAATAATTAATCCCCTGCTTCGTCAAAACAATGTATAAGTAATTAAAAGTAATGTGTGTGTTTTTTTCTGAAAAAAAAAGGAAATATGTCATTTTTACTTTTCACCGATAATAAATAATTTTAAATTAATAAAAGAATACGATAGAAGTATTATAGAAAAAAAACACTGTGAAAACGTTTCAGTAAGCTTTTGTGTTAAATATTTTTGCTCTTTTGAAATATTTTAATTACTAGTATCAGTCAGGATAAACTTTTTTCTTCATTTTTTTATATTCTATACCTTTCTGAAACAGTTTTGTAAAATGATTTTTTTAACAATGTTATAAATTTTCACGGAATATTTTGAACACTTTTAATGAAAGTTCAGAAAATAAATTTTAACTGGAAATAATTCAGCAACTTATTTATTTGCAAACATAACAAGTAAAAATTAAGCTAGGACTTTGGAATTCACAAAGGAGCCTGAATAAAATTGATAGATATAAAAATCATTTTATAATCTACAGATTCTATATACTGTTTCTTCAAAAATTCATATGTAATTTATAAATTCTATATTCTGTTCTTTTACAAAAACTCTCACGAAAATCAAAACATCATTATTCTGATATTTAATTTATGCACATCATTTTGTATTGAAGAAAGTCATTTTTTCTCCTGTTGAAGAGACGTTCTCAGATGGAATTTAAAATACTTCGTTTCGAATTCGATATCTTGTAAAAGAACCTCTATATACATTTCTTGAGGGTGGTGTGAAAATTGTTAAAAAATTTACTTCATTTATAAAAGAGGAAGTTAGGCCACGAGTTACTTGCCATCAACAAAACTAATCATCATATATTTCTTCGAAATATACTCGCAAAAAAGAGTATATTCGAACTATAATATATACATATAAGACCTCTAACAAAAGTTGAACTAAGACAGAAAAGCAAATATATGTATGAGATATTTTTTTAAATATACCTAACAAAATATTATAAAAATATCTGTGCTTCTTCTCCCCCAAAAAATGAAATGAAAGTCAACATAAGGATAGTTTTTAAAAACTGTTAGAGTGCTGAGAGCCAAAGTAAATCCTTGTCTGTGCAGTCCTCTTTCCATATTCTCGCAGTCTTTTCCTATGCGACGATATTGATAGCAAAACTCACACATTGCATTCATAAATATGCAGATCCGAAAATATATTATCTTATTAAAAAGTATGAGATGTTACATTTTCAAAGGTATACGCAACTCAATAATAGGTTTGAGAAAATCATGTTTTATAAATAACCGTTCCTTTTCAGACTTATAAGAAATGTAGTACAAAAATTTGAATAAATATTTAATTCATATGCTAGTATTAGAAGAAAATATTTTCAAGTAATTTATGAGCAGAGTCAACATCTGCCAACACTTTTGTCACAACTTTTCTTACACTATGCTTATTAACTTTTGCTTTAATATGTTTTGTTTCTACAGGATGTTTTTTTTTAATTGTTGGTACTCTGAGACCTCTTTACTCGCATAAACTTGTAGCTATAACTGCCAGCGTCAAAAAGCATCAAAGTTTTTACCGGGACTATTGATGACATGTTAAAAATGAAACCGTAAAAAAAGTCAGTTTCAAAAGTTCACGAAAGGTGAAAATCTAGTACTTTACACTTCAAGAGAGCTAAAACTGTGCACAAAACACGGGGAAAAATTGCAAAATGCAAAACCCCGTTTACGTAGTTGACATCAGTGCCAGCATTTTCAGTCATAAAAAAGAGACGTTGCATTGAAAATGATGTCATGTATCAATTGATTTGTAAAATGCGACTCACTTTAGTACAGCGTACATTACTTATGAAGCTCTTTTATCTTAATCAATCCAATGTATCGGTCACTTTTCGTGAATTTAGAAGTTTTCTGGAGTGATGAGGCCCAATTTTATTCGAATGCGATTAGTAACACTCAGAATTCTAGAATTTGGCCATAGAAAAAAACCTCATACCTTTCAAGAAATCCCACTCCATTGTCAAAAAGCAACTGTTTGGTGTGGTTTTACAGCATATTTTAACATCGTACCATAAGTTTTGAGACTATTACCCAAGCAGAATCGCAGACCTGTTCCGTAAACGCTCAAAGATATCATGATATGCGGAGTAGTTTTGTTATCTCACAACCTCAGCAAAGACTGTGCTTTGATAAGATTGTCTTTATGCAGAATAGAACACCGCCACACATTGGTACATCCGGGCAGCAACTGTTGAGTCATCCTTTTACAGAAGAATGAGTCAATGGTAGTTGTTTTTTTGTTGCATGGCCACTTCACTCCTCTGATCTAACCCCATTAACTTTCTTTATGTGGGGTTATTTAAAAACGAAGGTTTATTTTAGTCGTGTCCCGAGCATTTCAGCTTTAAAGTGACACGAAGCATGGACTGTTATGAACATACCTTCTGAAATGTTGCAAACAGCTGTAGAGAGTACTGTGTATAGAATGCAAGGCGTAGTCTAAGAAAATGGAGATCATATTGAAAGCGATTTTACTGAATAAAAAGGAAGCCCAATAGAATTTCCTCTTTTTTATTTTCTAATCATTTACAGAAGTTATTTTTTCGAATGAAGCATATCTGTTGAAAAATTAATTCTTTGTTATCCTTTTATCTGTTTACTGTAGCTTTTTAAAAACTTTATCGTGAAGTTAAACTTAAAATTTAGATCAAAAGCGGCACATCCCCCCTATCGGCAACTTTTTACACTAATTTTTTTTCGTGGATTCCTTTTTTCCATGTTGTCAATAGTCCCCGTACAAAATTTCGTGGATTTCTGTTTGACAGCTCGAGCAACATAAGTCTCTTAGTACCGTCAATTTAAAAAAATACCTTGCATAATACAATGAAAGTGATACTATGTTATCGAGTCTAGTTATGCAAATTTCCTTTCTTTTATTATCAAAAGGTTATGGGCACACTATTTGAATTTTGCATCTAAGAGGTTTGAGAAACTGTGAAAGGTGATCCATTTTCTGTAATCCATTTGTATCAAAGCTTTAGAAATTCATCACAGGTTGTTACCATAATAGAAATCAATGGAATCATCATATATGTTTTGTGGATTGAAAAGTTTAAAACAGTGACAGTTGTCTCCCAAAAAATTTTCAGCGTACTCCTGGGTTAGACCTGGTGGCGCTGGGCTCGCCTGTCCTTGATTATTTGTCCCCCCACCCTTTGACCTACTGTCAGTTGTCGTCGTCAGTTTGTGGCGGTCATAGGTCTCTGCCCATCAGATATTTGTATTTTAGAGATGCGCATGACTGTTCATATAAGTTTTTGTTACACTTAATTTTGTATGATTTTACAAATAAATCCGTATTGTTTTCGACTGGCGACAGCTGGCAAATGCTCTTTCTGAAGGAAATGTTGAATAAAAACACCCACATCTCTACAAAGTGAGTTAAAATCAAAGGTGCTAAAGAGAAAGGCCGAACTAGGTATTGAAGAAGTGGAAGATGCCATGTCAGGGAAAAAAAGATGCAAACTTTGCCGAAAGGAAAAAGGGACTAGAATAACGAGGTTCAGTTGAGAGAATTGTCAGAAATTTATGTATTTGGAGCACACTAAACACATTTGCTCAAATTGCAAAGCTGCAATGAAACTATTCTCTTCCTTTTCATATCTAACTTTCAATTACTTTTTCCTTTTTATACATAAATTCTGTATTTTGGGTGAATTTCATTTAAACGTATTAAAAATTTCCTATTTCTCAAAATATATTGTATTTATAAATATTCTCTTTTTGTATTTACAGAGTTTATAATTGACAATGCATCTAAAAATCCTAAATAGTTTTTAAAAATTCTTCTTCGAACGTAGTCGGATACCTTAAATCCATAGAGGTAAAATGTCCTTCCCCTCGTGTTGAGAGGGAGAGGGTTCGTCTTTGTTATCTGACCGCTGTTCAAAATTACAAGATCCATCCCGAAATAGCCATGGTGTTGTTTTATAACGGGAATTTAATATAACCAAATTAAGTAAACTAAATGGGAGAAAAGTACTAAATAGATCTAAAGCAATATCGAAATTACATGATCAGAAAAATACATATCCTATCAATTTTAGATATAATCAAAGATTTTTTAAATTCTTAATTAGGTTCTTTAAGGTATCCGACTACGTTCGAAGGAACATTTTGAAAAAACTGATTTTTTAAATACCATTTAAAATTATGGGTTTTAGATGTATTTTTAATTATAAACCAAAAACTATAAATACAGCAAAATTATTTGGAAATGTAATACATTTTGAGATGTAAGAAAATTGGTAGCAAATTTTAACGAAATTTAACCAATAATAGTTAACACTATACAAAATTGTAATAGAGAATCCCTATTATTCTTTTAACACAAGTTATAGAATATAATGATGAATGAAATGAACCAAAACCTAAGAAGAATGTTGAGATGCAAAGAAGTTATGGATAAAAATATACATATACATATATTTTCCCACAAATTCACTACTTATTTTTTCTAAAAACACTTATAAAGAAAAAAGTATTTCACCAACAATAAAATTTTTGGTTCATTACATTGCCCATATTATTTAAAACATACACTGAAATTTTTAGGCAAATATCTTCATTAATTATTGAGATCATGCTAACGGTGAAGAATTTTTATGAAAACTAAAGTTTTGAGATTAACTGAGACAAATTTTAACTGAAAAATACGTTTTACTTAAAAGTACCTTAGATGAGACTGCAGTCCTTCACTTTTCTAGAAAAAATAAACTGTTTTGGAAAATGGAAAATTTAAATTGCAAGAAATAACAATTTAAAAAAAAAAATCGCCAATGTGGTCTATAAGCAGTGTTTTTAACGAAGTCGAATACCTTAAAGTTCATTTGGATAATTTGAAGAATTTTGAGCGTATAAAGTGCATTTAGCTTAATACCAATTAATAAATTTCCAATTAAACCTAATGTGACAAGAAATAATTCTGAGAAAATGTTTTATTGTTTATGATGCAATCGCAAATTTCCTATCCTATAAATGCATAATAAAATAGTTTTGGCAATGAAAGTCTTCTAATATATCTCGTCTTAACAATCTCTTTGTTTGCTAATGGTATACTTTCGATGCACTTAAAATGCTCTTTCAAGCGTTTATAACAAATCCTTTCTATCAAAAAGTTACTATTTTATAGAAATACTCAACATGGAAATTCCACCTATTCGCAATTTTTCAAATGGTATATGAAAAGCTAGCTAATGAATTCAAGTGTTTTGGAATAAATTGTAGTCATCCCATCTGTTGGAATTTTCCTTTCTAGTTCATTAACAACTGCGTGAAAAATCATGAAATGATTCCCTAAGTTTACAATTGTTTGTTGTTCTAATCTCTTGTTTGTGGCAAAAGTTGTTTGCTACATATTTGATTTGATTCGGATTTGTAAAGTTTGCATTGTTGTGCATCTGCTGAAACGATTTCGTGTTATCTGTAATCATTTTCATTATCGAATGCATTATGATTTTTTGTCACAAATATCTTTGGATTATTATTGAAAAAAATCTAAATTCGCGATGCTAGAGTGATGTTAGATGATTTAGAGCTGCAGTAAATATATTGGTAATTGTTATAAAAGAAATATTAACCAATTATTAAATATAACGCAATATTAATTAAATTATTAGTACGGTATTAATGTTTCCTATTTGGACAGTCTAAACCTAAAAAATCATTTCTTCAGTGGTATGAATCGACAAATATATGGATAGATTAATTTTAAACCAGCCTTGAATGCCTTCCCAAAAATTTCTCTAAAACTCTCTAATAAAATTTTCATGCCGGAGAATGGCTTCGATGACATTGACGTACAATAATTCAGAAATATTAACCTTTGACGAACAATAATTCAGAAATATTTACCTTTGACGAACAATAATTCAGAAATATTTACCTTTGACGAACAATAATTCAGAAATATTAACCTTTGACGAACAATAATTCAGAAATATTAACTTTTGACGAACAATAATTCAGAAATATTAACCTTTGACGAACAATAATTCAGAAATATTAACCTTTGACGAACAATAATTCAGAAATATTAATCTTTGACGTGAATGTAGCATTTTTATTCCATCCATCGTATGATAATTAGTGATTAATCCTTGTCATGCGTTAATAGTATAAAAAAAACTGAATTTCAGTTTCGACATGTTTTTTTTCACCCAATTGAGATAAAAATTTTGAATTCCTACTTTTAGTCACAAACTCTCATATCAGATTTTCTATACGAGGAATGTTCGAAAAAGGTTTACAAGGTAAAGGAAAATTGTCTCATTAACAATAGACACAGGAAACAAATAGTAATTAACAGACATATATGGCGGTCACTTTTCTACATAATTACCAAATCTGTTGAGGCATTTATCAGAACGCAGGACCAATGTGTTTGACCCGTCTGGTTAATAATCAAGTCCTTGGCAAATGAGCCAGTTCCCGGCACAATTGTGGAACTTCGCGTTCTAATATGTGCCTTGTTTCGGATAAGTGTTTATGAAATGCCAGAAAAAAGGAAAAAAATCACTGGGAGCCAAATCGGGGCTGTATGGGGATGCACCAGATCTCCCATCTAAAGGTTTCTAGAAATATATCTCTGCATGCTTCAAACGGATGTGCCATTTCGTCACCTGATCTCCACTCATTGTTTCCCCTCCGTACATTTCAACGATTTGTCAGTGAGTGACCGATGGTGACCCATTCTTGGCCCATAAAAATCTTATCATGGATAGCGCTTCTGTACAAGACTAATTATCTATAAGTATTGCCATTAGTTTCGTTGTTTCTGGTTTCAGTATTAACACTATCTGATCCAATGACCGATCTAAGACAATTAGCGCCATCTGTCTCAACCTTGGTTAACAATATTCCCATCCACAATTTCTACTTTCCAAATACTGCTGCTTGTAAATATTTTTTGGATCGACCCTCGCATTTAAGTCATTACGTTTTTGAATTATAATGTTTATTTGTTTCTGAAAATATGTACCCAAAGACATTCAAGTGCTAAATGGATTTGACTCAAAATACAACAGGTGTCTAAATTGGATGTTAATTATGTGTACTGAAACTTATCTGTTTAGCTTTCTTAGTTTTGTAATTATCATGTTGCCGGACTTGCTTTGATAAGATTTACTCAATACTGCATGTGAATATGCAACTTTTTTGCAAAAACTATATACCAAATTTCGACTTTTTAACTCAAACCGTTTTGAGTTATCTATGTAAGAGACAAATGGACATTTTGCAAATATTTATTTTTTATACTCTGGGAGATTTAAAACAGAGATTCGTCGAAATTTTAGATTCGAATTATCCGCTGATTACTTAACTTTCTGTGTACTGGGAAGTAAAAAATCGCTAGAAAGATATTCTCCAAAAAATCACAATACAAATACTAACTAAATTCATCAATAGGAGGTTTTGATGTCGCTGTCGGAATGTATGCACTGAAATGCACAATTACAGCGAAAGTATAAGAAATAAAATCATTCAAATTTTTTTGAATGCGTGATCAGTGGTGTTAGCTCAGAATAGAACTCGGGACCTTTTGATTAAAGACTTCGTAACATGGCCACTAGACAAAAGCAATTGCTCCAGTCCCGTAGATATTACCTGGATTACTAACTTACCACCATAAATGTTTGATAAATATAAATTTAGGAATGAAGACAACGTGAATGAAAGACAAATTGAATGCGAATAAAGAAATGAAAGCTACGTAATTTGGAAACTCAAGGAACTTTTATCAAGCAGCTATGGAACTTTGATTAAAATTAACATTACTGTTACATTTTCATTCCATTGTTTTTACAACTATATGTAAAATATTGTCTGTAAATTTGAAAAGCAAATTTGAATATATTTCTGATAGATACAATATGTTTACTTTATCAAAATGTGATTTGAAAATACCAAGGAATATACAATTATTAATACTTATTTCAAATAACAAATATTGTAAATTTGACATTTTAGATAATTATTTTTTTAAATATCATTTCTAGAAAAGAAGTCCAACAAATAAAAAAACAGAAACATGTTACTGAATAGGTAAAAAAAGACCGACAATCTAGGTAACCAAATTCAATCGAAGTGAATAATAAACTGCATATGTAAAATTACAAAAATGCATTCACACACATTCAGAAAAGCATTACTAAAATAGCTGCAGTAGCACAAATGGCTCAGATATAACTCGTTAGAGATCAGTATTCAAAGAGATAATTTTCTCGACTAATACTCATTATATGTATTCACTACCTCACTTATAGCTCCCGTCGTTGGAAATAGAATTCGTAGAAGGATTCTGTGGCATTTCTTTCTATAGTTACATTGCCAAGATCCAGTATATTCCAGAATTTTCATTGTTGTCTCCAAACATGTCGCCATGCCCGGGAGCTGTTGATGCAGCCTCAATTAAACATGCGTTAGAGCTCTTACAAATTATCTTTCTTGCTACAAAACTAAAGGTGAGTTCACACAAGGCTTTTTATTGTCCGCAAACATTGTCTATCTGCTGTTGTCCCGGCATTGTCCCCGTGTGAACACTTGAGACAACGCGGACAATGTTTGTCCCGACAGGACAATCATTTGCCATTGCCCCGTTGTGGTCACGTGATTTTCCAAAAGTAGGCGTGATCTTCTATTGCGGACAATAATAAGCCTCGTCTGAACCCATCTCAATACACAAGAAATTTTGTAATACACAAGAAAACGTATTACACATATGTAGCATTATTTAGCCGTTAAAAAGCCTTTTTTAATGAATGTGCTTTAACCACACAAAGGATTTTCATTATTATATATGTATTTGCTTCTTTTATTCCATATTTCTGATTGAAGTATTAAAGCTAAAAAAAATTCTAGATGCAACTCTTAACTATATTAATAAAGACCTCATAAGAAGCAGTCGCTTCTCATAAACTTACAGTATCCGGCTACGTTCGAAAGATATTTTTTGAAAAATTGGATAAAAACACTATTTATGGTTTTTAGATGTATTGTCAATTATGGAAAAATTAAAACATAATATATTTTGAGAAATAGGAAAATTTGTAGCAATTTTTAATGAAATTTAACCAAAATAGTTAACATTCTACACAAAATTGTAATGCATTAATCCTATTTTTTTTGTACACCAGCTACATAATAAAATGTTTAATGAAATGAAGCAATATACAAGAAAACGTTTGAGATTCAAAGAAGTTATAGGTAAAAATATAAGTATATATACATTTTTTTTTCATAAATTCACAACAATTTTTCTAAAAACAATTATAAATGAAAAGCCTTTCACCAGCCATAAAACTTTTGGTTCATTTCATTGCCTATATTATCTTGCTACTTATCGTGCTGAAATTATTGTGTAAGTACTTCTATTTGTTTCTGAAATATCATGCTAATGGTGAAAAATCTTTATAAAAATTAAAATTTTGAGAAAATTGGTGACAGATTTTAGTTGAAAAATATTTGTTTAAAATTCCCCTAGATGTTAGATCAGGCTTTCCTTTTCCTAGAAAAGATAACCTGTTTTGGAAAGATGAAAATCTGAACTACAATAAATAATAATCATAATAATTCTCCAAAGTGGTCTATAAACAGGGTTTTTAACGCATTCAGATATCTTCAGTGCTTTCTTCCATGTTGATATTTACAATGAAAAAGGAGAGTACATTTGTCTCTATCCGAATTATTAAATAATTAAATTCATATATTCCCTCAACCTCGTGCAGATATTAACATAAACAAATCAAATAAACAGCTTATGCGTATTAAAACTACTTACATCATTGAAAAAAACATAGTTATCAATAATGGATAAAATAAAGAAGTTCCGTTAAAGGATTTGAGCTTCAGTGAAAATGGAATAGAAGTGGAAACCAATTGCCAATCAAAAAATTTTTCAAATTGAAAAGTGTGATCTCTACCTCTATGGATTCCATTTATATCAAAATGATTCAGAAAAAATAATATATTAATAAGTAATCAAATTTGTTGAAATCCTACTCTTAGATAGAATTTATGAGTTGAAATTAAAAACTTAGATTCCAGATTTATTTAACTGAGGAACTCGTAATAATCCTTAAGCAAGTTTTTGATGGAGAACATTTCTTCAAAATATAGGAATTTAAAATGTTAAAATAACAAATAGAATAACGTGATGGTATAGATATTTTCAAACATTTTGAGAATGTGAATCTGAATTTCCGTACTTAAATTATAAATTTTTCTTTAGTGCAAATAGTGAAATATTATATGCCTGATGTTTTCAAATGTAATTTGATGCTCGTAAGAATTCTGATAAGCTAAAGTGGAATATTTATGAATATAATCAACCGAATATATTTACATCGAAGAAATCAATGTTGTTAAAATCACAAATATTTAGATTCTTACGAATATTATTCAAAACTAGGGTTAAGAATTTGAAACAGAAATATGAGTTGAAGAAATTCTTGGTTTCTTTTGTTTGGAAATTCTTTTGGTTGAAGACATTTGGTAGCTTGTATTTTCTTCAGAAATGTTTGGAGATGAACAATATAAATAAAGTAAATAATAGCATAAGACAATGTCCTTTCATTAAAATAACGACTTTTTAAAAATATGCCTTCTGAAAGAATTATATTATTGTGAAAATCATTACATATTTAGTTTTCTTTTGTTATGAGAATTATAAATATCAACAATTTCTACGTTTAAATGAAACCTTTATTTTATTCAACACAAGATTCATTTGAACTTGAAATTCCTTCAATACAATTCATTTTTAGCCTCAAGATGCATTTGAATTTTTAGTTTAATTTTTTTTTAGATCGAATAAAATAAACTTTAAAAATAGTTCAAGATAATACAAAATCAAAGCCCTTTGATGATGTTTTCTTGATTAACTCAGTTTTCTAACGAGATTGAAGGGATCACTGTAATATAATACAATATTGACCTAAATTTTCTGATTTTGTTTCTTTTAGAATTGGGAAATGATTGAAAATAATTATTTAAACAAATGGAGGTTTCCCATTTTTATTTGTATTGTATAAATAAGTTAAGAAAGTAAATTTATCATATTTCTATACATTCTTTAAGAACTGTTTCCCCTTTCATACTTTGAATGTTTCGTTTCTCTTGAAAACATTACGCAATCGTTAGCATTCTTGAATTAATCTTTTATAATCAGTTAGGGAATGCGTATAGAACAGGAATTCAAACTGTTAAAAAACACTATTATTGCGTTAGAATAAATAAATTCTTTTTGGCAATCTGGAAGGAAAAGATAGATTCCTTTACAGTCAAGTTACTATTTGGCAACATAAATTGATGATAGAAACAGTCAAAATTAGGGTTGCCTAGCAGCACACAAATATTGTACAATATTTGTAAGAAAATGATCATAATTCGCAATATTGTTTAATATATAATGTTGCACAATATTGTGTAACAGTCTGTGCTACCAGGGTTTGAAATTCTTTTTTCAAATAAGATATTCAGTTATCCAAACAATTTAAATTCGAAGTTGTTCGTCTTAACGGGGCGCTAATTTGGATACTTGACTTTTTTTTTCCTATTTTTCGTATTGAGAATGCTACAGCGAAATGAAAATTCCAACCCCCATCCTCCTCTATCATTTCTCTTCCCTTTGTGTTAGGCGGGCTTTCATCAATTATCTTTGAAATTTTTACATTTCTATTAACACAAAACAATTAAAATCCAAAAATCTAATTACTCACAAGACAAAGTGGGTAAGTGTACATTATCTATACTTATAATAAAGCTCAATGTGTGTGTGTGTGTGTGTGTGTTGGCGCTCTACAGGCCAGACCATTGGACCTACAGCTACCAAATTTGGTACATGTATACCTTGGAGGTCGGAAATGTGCAGCTCGGAGCCCTTTTTTCGAATTTTTAATTAGAATTTGAATTAATTAAAATTTAAGCGAAATTTCGACGTTTTTCCGCTATAACTACCGAAAATGTGATCGCACAAGTATGATTTTTATATCAATTTAAAGATTAAAAAAATAGCATTCTAACGGTATCAGTTTTTTTAATTTATAAAGTAAGCTTCTATATTTAACGAATTTTTAAAGAAATATTTTAACCATGTTTTTTAGCACGTGACTGGATAAAATAAAAGAATGCCGGAAGTTCGAATTAAAAAAAAATATCATCGCAAAATAAATTTAAAGAAATGCAACTTTTAGCACGTGACTGGATAAAATAAAAGAAATATAAAATGTGATATTCTAAAAAATTAAATGCAACGAAAAGGATTCTATGATCGTTTTCAATATCTTAATAAATAATTCAATAAATCCTCTATACGGTAAACATGATCGAATTTAGACAGGATATGCATTGGAATCCCGACTTAATGGCATTATTCTATTATCGTTTGCAACATCTGTATCATTAATTCGATATATTTTTTTTTTCATTATAAAATGTGATAGTTTCTAAAAAAATAAATGCAAAGCTAAGTTTTTTATAAAATCTACAAGAGCACGTCAAATGGAAAAAAAATTAGGTTTTATCACCGTGTTGCCATCATTTTGACGGAAGTTCAGAGTTAAAAAAACTATCATCGCAAAATAAATCTGTAGAAATGCAACTTTTAGCACTTGACTGGATAAAATAAAATAAATATAAAATGGGATATTTTCTTTAAAAACGCAAGGCAAAGGATTCTGTGATTGTTTGCAATAATTAAATCATTAATTTAATAAATTATCTATATTTATACAGGATTGAGTTTATACAGGATATGCATTCAAATTCATTTCCAATGGCCAATTTGAAAAATATTATTAATAGGCATATATATTGTTTAATACTATTAATTTGATCTAAATAAAGTGAATAATTACATTTTATGTAGTTTGAGTCAAACAATGCATTTATGAATAACACGTTTGAGATTTCTTCATACTTTGATCTGTAAGAAATATTTTACAAAATATTTTTATTAACTTTTTTAATAAAAGTTGCTACATCAATCAATCTTCTAAATCAATCATTAAAACTGACTGATTTTTAAAATTAAAGAATATTATTAGGAAAACACGTTCTTTTAGAACTTTCAGTCCATCATTTTAAAGAAAATATTAATTTCAGGCCAATCAATGCCCGGAGTTACTTCAAGGCTAATGAATATGTGATTTAATTGAAAATTTTAGAACCCATTACTCATGGCGAACCAGCTGGTCGCCAAAGGCGGCTAGTATGCAATAAAGCTCAATGTGTGTATGTGTGTGTTGGCGCTCTACAGACCAGACCGTTGGACCTAGAGCTACCAAATTTGGTATATGTATACCTTGGAGGTCGGTAATGTGCACCTCATAGCCCTTTTTTCGAATTTTTAATGAGAAATTGAATTAATTAAAATTTAAGCGAAAGTTAGAAGTTTTTGCTCTATAAATTCCAAAAATATTATTGCACAAACATGATTTTTATATCAATTTAAAGATTAAAAAATTAGCTTTCTAACGGTATCGGGTTTTTAAATTTATAACTTAAACTTCTATTTTTAACGAATTTTTAAAGAAATATTTTAACCATATTTTTTAGCATGTGACTGGATAAAATAAATGCCGGAAGTTCGAATTAAAAAAAAACTATCATCGCAAATTAACTCTAAAGAAATGCAACTTTTAGCACGTGACTGGATAAAATAAAAAATATATAAAATGTGATATTTTAGAAAAAAATACATGCAAAGAAAAATATTCTATGATCGTTTTCAATATCTAAATAATTAATTCAATAAATCTTCTTTACGGTAAACCTGATTGAATTTAGACTGGTTGTGCATTGGAATCCCGACTTAATGGGATATTTCTATTATCGTTTGCAATATCTGTATCATTAATTCAATCTATATTTTTTTCATTATAAAATGTGATAGTTTCTAAAAAAATAAATGCAAAGCTAAGGTTTCTATAATCGTTTGCAACATCTAAATCATTTATTCAATATTTTTTTTCCCTTTTTCGCTTTCTTTTAAAAAACATATTTAATATTTTGGCAATATCACCGAAAAAAACATTTTTAATATTTTGGAAGAATAACCGATAAATTGTTAGAGCATTAAACTCAAAAAGTTTTTCCGAATAAAGTTACCGACTCTTTAGCTACTAATAACTGAATTTTTTAACTTTAACTATTTCTTAAAGCGGACCAGCTACTCGCCAAAGGCGGAAAGTGTATATATATATATATATATATATATAATATAAACTTTTGAAAGAAAATTGAGTTGTGTGCTTGGGGCCATGATCGGTAAATAACTGAAGAAACTTTTCCTAAATCTTCTCTAATAAAAATAATAATCTAATAATAATGTAAAAATAAATGAGAACCATAGTAATGGATAATCTTTTTATAAGAATTTGCTTAAAACAAGCGGGATAAGCACAATTCATCACACAATATATGTTTTGAATTCAACCAATAAACAGGACTAAAAGTTTGAGTATACCCAAGCTTGTGGGTATTACAACTATAGTAAATTTGTTTCGTTTTCAGATATAATTTTTTTTTCTGCAGAAGGGTTTTTTTATTCATAAATATATAAAAATGATTCTTGTTTATATGCATTTTCACTTTCTCCTATACGTGATAAAGAAAAAATATAATTGTCAAAAAAGTTCAACTCGAGAATTTGATGAATTTTTAATTACTATATCACCTTGACTCCGAAAGACTTTTTAGAAAGTGTTCCATCGTCTGTCTGTCTGTGACAAAGATAACTCAAGATAAAATTTGAGCTAGATGGTAAGCGGTCTTCATTCCCTATTTGCAGATATCTAATTAATTCTGAATGAAATCGTTTCATTGGAGGATCATGTTTATGACTGTTAGAATATAAGTTAACACAATAATTTTGATATCGAAAAACGCTAGATGGATAAAGGTATCAGACTACGTTCGAAAGAAAAATTTTAAAAAATTGGTTTTTTTAAAAACTATTTAAAAATAAGGTTTTTAGATGTATTATCAATTATAACACAAAAAAACTATAAATATAACAAAGTTATTTGTAAATATAATATAACTGGAATTATTCAATAAAATGTGTAAATTTTAAATGAAATTTAACCAAAACGGTTAACACTCAACACAAAATTTTAATACATCAATAAAAATTTTTTTGCAGACAAGCTATAGAATATAATGCTGAATGAAATGAACAAAAATCAAACAAAAAATTTGAGATGCAAAGAAGTTATTGGTAAAAATATACGTATATATGCATTTTTTCCATAAATTCACAGATAAATTTTTCCAAACATACCTAAAAATGAAAAAGTCTTTCACCAACCCTAAAACTTTTGTTGCATTTCATTGCCCATATTATTTAAAGTACACGCTTAAATTTTTACGTAAATAACTCTATTAGTTTTTGAAATATAATGTTAACCATATAGAATTTTTATGAAAATTTATATTTTAAGAAATTCAAAGTTCAAGAAAAACTTTAGCTCAAAAATATGTCATCCTGGAGGATAAGTAAAACGTTTCTTTTCCTTAAAAGAGAGAAACTGTTTTGGAAAGAGAAAAGTCTGAACTACAAGAAATAACAATTTCAAAAATATTCGTCAACGTGGTCGATAATCAGTGTTTTTAACGTAGTTGGATACCTTAAATTCAGTACAAGTATTTAACATTTATAGTCTCCAGTCAAGGTTTGGGCGAATCCAACATAGAGATTAATTGTTTACCGATCTGTTCTTACGGAAACGTGTAAACGCAATAATTAAAAAAATGCCATTATTTAAACATATCCAATGTGGCACGTGGTTTTGTGCTCTTAAGTGCAGTTTTGTATCAAATGTTTGAAAAAAAACGCGTCTGAAACACAAATTTGATTTGTGTATGCTATTAACGTATTATTAACGTCTATCAACGTATGCCTGAATGAATCGATGAATAATTTCCGAAGGGTGAGACGATAGATTCAGTGAAAATGCTGAATTCTAGTCAAAAGTCATGGTGGATGAAAAATTGCATGCAAAAAAATAGACGCAAGAGGAAAAATCGTTGTTTCGAGACGGCATAATCTTATCTCTTTGTTTTGCTCCGTTTAAATAAAAAAAAAAGCTGTAAAATTTATTCGCTTTGTAAAGCTCCCTACAAACATAATATTAAATAACTTTAATCTTCTATGATACCATTTTTTATTCAGTTTTTGAAAGTATAATAAATAATATTATAAAAACCTAAATAACGAAGAAAAAAATTAATTATTTGTAATTCAGTAATCAACGCAACATGTGTGGCATACAAACATACAACTTGTGTGGCATACAAACATACAACTTGTGTGGCGTACAAACATACAACTTGTGTGGCGTACAAACATACAACTTGTGTGGCATACAAACATACAACTTGTGTGGCATACAAACATACAACTTGTGTGGCATACAAACATACAAC
>JAPMOQ010039775.1:571609-685574 GCA_026543055.1 Argiope trifasciata
CAACTTGTGTGGCATACAAACATACAACTTGTGTGGCATACAAACATGCAACATGTGTGGCATACAAACATACAACTTGGGTGGCATACACACATAGAACTTGTGTGGCATACACACATAGAACTTGTGTGGCATACACACATAGAACTTGTGTGGCATACACACATGCAACTTCTGTGGCATACACACGTGCAACTTGTGTGGCAAATTTTCATACTAAACGTATAAACACTTGCATTGCATCGCTTTGGGAATAAATATAGTAAATTAAAATAAATCGGATTTTTCTCTTTAACGTTGTAGGAAATAAACGGTGTTTTTTATGAAAAATAATTTTAAATAGATTTTTTTTTCTTGAAATTTTCATCTTTAGTTAATTTTATTTTCCCTCCGACACGTATTATTTTCTAATTCCTTCTGAGTAAAAACATGAAGGGGAAAAAAATAAATTCTTATCGAATAAAAAATATGTTCACGCTTTTGTTGTTTTTATTTATTTAAATGCTTGAATATATATATTTTTCAAATCGTTTGACGGTTCAATTCGTCCTTCACCTTAACAGAATTCTAATTAATAAATAATAGTTACGACAAAAATTTCATTAATAATTACATTCAACCAACACTTTTTTTAATTTGTGAAGAATTACAATCTCAATCTATAATAGTAATTATTTTTTGAATATAGAAATGTTTCATGGATATTTATTATTTTTCTCAGAAATTTTAATTTAACTTTTTTTTAAACTTTTTTTGTTGCTTTTCAATTAAAAATTATTTTTGTGATTTATGTAAGAATATTCTTTTTTCTTTACTAAAAAGATATTTTCATTAAAAAGATGAAAATCAATCATTTGGAAAAATGAACACCAAAATTAAATTCAACTTCTATTTTCTTCAGTTTTTTAAAGACAAAATAATTACAGTTTTGTTTCCAGTTTTAACACATTCATAATAGGAAAGTACTTTTTAATTAGCGTTGAAAAAGAAAAAGTCTATTTTTATGAAAAATATATATTTTGAATTACTTACTAATAATATACGATTCCAAAAAGGATTTTTTTATCAAATCTTTCATAAAAAAAACATGCAATAGTTTTTTTCACAAATTACTTTCAATATTGAATGATTATTTATAACTAAGGGAGCTTTATTTTCATGTCTCTGCAGTTACAGATTTGGAATGTTATGCATTTTAGAAAATTTTTATTCAAAACAATTTATTTTGAAGCGTATGATTTAGATCTTTTGACTTTAAATAAATAATTACCATTTTTAAAGTTTTATTTAATTTGGTTTGTGTATTTAATATGTGGCATTTCGTTTGTGGTTTTAAGGCATTCGTGCAAGAATTTTTGTAAATGAACTTTAATACAATGATTCTCAATCATCAATTTGTGAAAAATAAAAATAAATAAATATTTGTACCTGTTGGCCGTTAGAATTAGAATTACTAAACCTAGCAATGATAAACTTAAATAAATGGAAATAATCGAGCATACATTTTTTTGGGTTTTTTAATCAGTTAAATATTAAACGAAATCATGAAGATTATTTCCATTAATTTTAATCAGTATTTCTACTTGTAAAGATTTTTTATTCTTTCCTAAAATTCAAGTGTTTTTAAAGATATAAATTTAACTAATGTACATAAATTTACATAATTTTGATTAATTTATAATTATTTACTGTCTGTAAAAACTCCATCACTCGGATAAGAGGCTAATATTATAAAGATATTCATTAATCTAGAAAACAAAATCTTACTTTTCTGAACTCTTATTACAATAATCAATGTGATATACATTCCTGTCTCTTTTAAAAAACTAAACAATAGATAATACTCGAAATAAAAAATTAGAACTGATTAATTTTTTCTAATAACTGTGTTAATGAAATTTTAAACGAAGCATGTAGCAGTAGGATTTAGAGATTTATAAATCCTTCATAGTCTAATTCATTTGTTAATTTCTCTTAATTTGTGCAAGAAGCTTTTAGGATGCCTCAAGAGTTTAGTGCTTGCTATTCAGACATCAAAATAACGACAAATCAAATCTTTTGATATCATGAGAGTTTATATAGGTATGATTTTTTCAAGATTTTGTATAATTTGTATCTATTCCTTTTGAGAATATATCTGCTTTAATATAAAGTAGATGGTATTTTTGTGAAATTTTATGTGACTATTATCATGATAATGAGACCAGCCCAGCTGGTTTCTCACATACTCTCAAACAATTTTTATTTCACTGAATTTGCATGAAAATGACATAAAATGATTAAGAAATATTTATCTTTTGCTTGATTTTATCATTTAATGTAATTTTAAGAACAATAATACAAATATTGATTTAACAGGAGAGATTTTATATCAATCATATCATATAAGAACAAATACAATCATTTACGATATATTCGAACAAAATTCTGTTTCGATTTACTAATAAATTTTACACTTTTCGTGAAATAACGCTGTTTTTAAGATGACAACAAGGATGTTCAATTTCGTACCATTCCTATGAAGCTTTTATTTGCACTTTGTTCTCTATTATGTAGTTAACCTTTCATATTTTTAAAAAAATTACGGGTTTTCTTTATATATTTTATTTACTTTAACTAGCCCTATTGTACATATTTTACGTGATTTTCACCAGCTACAGTTCAAGTTTTTTAGATTTTATAGGATGTTTGTTTAGCGCTGGAAGCTTAATCTTTCCATGACAAGAACATGCAACTTCGGATTGGTCTACTTCCAATTTGGAGCTTATAATAAAAACATTATTTGCTTATTATTATAAGTATCTAAATATGGAATAGATTTTTCTCATTTTGTTCCGTATATAGCAGCTTCACTACCAGCTATTCCTAGCAAATTGCTAGATACTCGCGGAATTTTTTCCGAGTTTTTCTTCTCCTGATGTGGCTTGTTATTTTAAAAAACAGTATATTATTAACATGTGTATTACTTAATTATTCATAGTGAACGTGTGTATTATTTAATTATTCAGGTACGTGTGTATTACTTAATTATTCAAAATTAATTTGTTATGACTTAAAACACCTTACAACCCGCTGACAGTTATTTATCAGCGAATTTAAGCTGAGTGAGAGTCACTTGTTTTTTCAGTAGTCGACTAGAGCTAGTACGACTGTGCCACTCACGCATCATTCATTCGTTTGCACAACAGCGTTTTACGAGAAAACACATTCACACACCTCATAGACAGAAAAAGAACAGTCACTCCCAAACTGGGATTCGAACCGGGAACGCTCAGATCATGGGAAAGACGTGCTACCTCTCTGCCAGGACACACACATATAAAAGTATTCATTAGTTTTGCAAAAAAGTCTGCTTAAAAGTCGAATTATTTTAGAATTAAATTTTAAGTTTCAACTCATTTGCTTAATCTTTGTTTTAAAGCTTTATTTTTCCTTTCTTGTCACTATTCCAATTTCAAATGTGATTTAAATTTTTAATATGACTGAACGACAATTTCTATGCAATATTTCAAACACTACTGGTAAAAGAAACCAAAAATGGCATGGGTTTGTTGACTCACTTTCTACGAATCACAAATCAGATAAAATTCTACGTCTCCATACCATTTTTATAAAATAGTTTGGTATATGTATGACAGTATCAGGAAGTAATAGCATAGCATTCATTAAGTTTTAGAAACATTTGCATAATTTGTTCTATAATCACTCATATAGATGCATTCCACGTTTCACTGCAAAAAGAATAAACGGTTCTTTATACATATAAACTTTTTTTTTGCAAATAACAAATAAATTCTACATAATTAGAAACTTCTCCCTGAAATCAAAAATACACATATAAGCATTAGTATATCATACTGAATACATCATAACTGAGGAGATAATCAGATATAAGCTACTCAGACAACAATTCTCTTTCCATACTGAATATGAATCAGAAGAGATAATCATAAGCGACTCGTATACTAGTTCTGTTTCCATTCTAAATGTATCATATCAGAGGCGATAATCAGATATAAGCTACTCAGATAGCATTTTTGTTTCCATTCACTAATGTAATTTGCATAACGATTGGGATATACTTATTACTTTTCGGGAATGTGAATTTTATTTATTCGTATATTTTGATCTACAACAAAAGTTTTCAAATTTCTTTACCAATTGAAATATTTTCAAATATCCGCCTAATATTTGTAGCATTTCAAAACAGTACATTTTTATTATTTTTTTAAATTTTAAAAAAGCATGATAAAATTTTTTTTAAAACATAGTAAAAATAGATTTTGAAATTAAATATATGAACACCTTATTGTTATTGAGTTCTTATTGACTTTAACGTATTTCATTTGATATCATTACTAAAATGGTCGATTTTCCACCTATATGAAAAAGTATCGCATCTATATTCTCTTTTATTGAGTAGTTTTAAAATAATCAAGTTTATGCATATATTCTTGGGATTTCACCATAGGCTTCAGCATGTTTAATAGTGCTGCAATGGCCTGGTGGCAGGGTATCAGATTCCTAAGCTGATACCCTACCATCAGACCGAGAGACCCAATTCCACAGAAGAACCGTCATGTAAGCTGGTCTGGCGCATGTTAAATCAATTCGGGTCAAACCTCCTCCGGCTGATGTAGTGGGTTGATTATGGGGAGGGGGAGTGCAACTTCATGTGTCTCCACGTCATCTGAGTGGGGTTCAATATTACAAAGTCCGTCCCAAAATAATTTTAGTGTTGCTTGAAATGGAGGTGTTATTACTAATAAACTAAACTCAACATGTTTAACAGGTTGACTGCACATTGATTGACTTGTGGTTCACACTTTTTTCTAATTATGAGATTTTTTTCTCTACTACTAGCAGTCTTTAGCGACTATCTTGTTTGCCGACTGCCATGGCTATTAACATGGAATGCATTTCTCAAAATTTCATCTTGTTTTTTTAATAAAACAAAAACATGTGTATCAAATAGAAGCTTTTTATAACAAATTACAAATGCCAGTGGCTCAAACAATTAAGAGTACACTTTATTTTTATTTGATAGTTACGACTTTCAATATAAATAATACATTATAGAGAAATGCAAGCTTTTTTTTAGTTTTATGCATAACAGATAGTTTAATTTATAGTAAAGATAAGGAGCAATTAACTGAAAACTAAACTGTGATATTTTAAAAGCATTCGAAATAAAATATATTCAGCTTTTTTGCCTCAAAAAATTTAGAAATCAACAATGAAATTTTTGTTATATCTCCCTTAGAAATAACTTGTCAGTATTTAGTTTCATGTCTTTGGGCTTTTATAATGACCTATAAACGTTGCGGTACTGATCCGATCAATTTTTGGTAACATCTGAAAATATTTTACCCCATTCCTCTTGCAAAACTAGTTTTAAATGGATTTTGCTTCCGATTTCCTGTTTTCGGACGGAATTTTTAGTGTTGCTCTCAGATATTCAATGCCAATGAGCCGAGAGATTGCTCTTTTACAATGAAAAAGACTCCACATCTTGTAGTTACGTGCATTCTGTTTGAGGTCGTTGTAATATTGAAAAATGAAATTTCACTCTAAAACTACATTTTTAACAATTTGTGTTATTTATAATAAAAGTCAGATTTACCATGTAAAAGAAAAATGTACTCGCAATTTTTTGAGTCACTGTACTTACGTCACCGTTAAAATTTATGATTCAGTTACTTCATGGAATTTGTAGCTGCTTCATAGAATTTCTAGTTATTTTTATGACATGATTTATTTTATTATATAAGATAACTGATATCATGATTTAAATATATAAGTCAGAACAATACTAATCAGGCTTCGGTTAAACCTAAATTCGTGCTGCATTGAGTTATATGTTTGGTGTCAGAATCTACTTTCCTTTACATTTCTTACCTCTAATTAAATGGACGATTTGATGATATAAAGAAAAATGTTCCTAGCATGTTAATAATCAATCAAACCGAACACAAAAAATAAAATCTATTTTATATACAATATATAAAAGGAAAGAAATATGAACGTTTTAGTAAATTTTATTCTAAAAAAAAGAATTACTCTTCTAAAGGAATCCCATTCCATTCATTATCATTTCACTAAAATTCCTCGTCGCCGAAATTATCCAAAAAAAATTTTTTTTTCTATTAATTTTCTAGAATGAAGCATCATAATCTGAAAACTAAATACAACTGACATTAATTTTTAAAGTTTTCTTCCTTCATGTAGTATTTTCTTTCATACATCATTCTAGTTCTTTTTTCTTTAATTTTGTACTAAACTCATCTATTTTGTCATTTTATGTAGAATAGCATAAGAGTGACTTTATAGAGTCTTGTATCACGATAATTCAGTGATATATAAATATGAAAACAAAGCAAATTTATCAAGCTATGTTATATCCGTGGTGAAACGGCTTGAAGAGCTTGTATGGCATTAACAATGATTAAAGACCTGATTTTGATGGCAAGTTAAATTAATTATATATTAAATTTTAAAAAAATTCTTTAATTTTTTTAAAAAAATCTTTTTTTTTTTCATATTTTCTACCATGTGAACTATTTTCTCTCATTCATTTTTTTCCTTTAATTTTTTCTATATTGACTTAGTATGGTATTATATGAAGAATGGTATTAGATTGACTTTATCGGGTCTTTTATCTTGATAACTCATTTATATATGAACATGAAAGCAGTGAAAATATACTAAAATTAAACAAATCTGATGTTAAGTATATGGTGCAATAGCTAGAATACCATGTATGCCATTAACAATTATTAAATAACTGATTTTAAAGGCATGTGTTCTAAACACTGGTACCTATCATTTATCTAAATATCTATCAGAAATAAATACATATTATTGATCTATGTATTTATTTCCTGATTATAGATGAAAATTAATTATTATATACAGATTTCCTATTTATTATCATATATATTAGGGAAAGCTATTTTAATTTCTAATATTTCTAAATAATTTTTGTCGTCGAATAAAATATTCTAATTTATTATTTAATTGCAAATTAGTACAAATATTAAAATAAGTAAATAATTTAATAACAAATCAGAACAAAAAGTATTTAACAGCTAATTTACTATTAACATAATCTTATATTAATAATAAATTATACAAAATCTTTCGACCGTTGTTAATCTTAAGAATTACAATATTCAAAGAAATTCGTTGTTACTTCTTCAATGATAATTTTAGTATATTATATATAAATACAAAAAATACATTATACAAATAGTAATATACATGTATTCTTTGCTAAAATATTCAATTCAAAGTAATTGTGGAATTGTATACCATATTATCCGGTTTAAGTTTCATCATCAATTTTAATTTCACTAATTCGGAAGTTCTGCTGCTGTAAAACGAGAATTTATTTGAAACTAGAAAAACTACTAGAAGGATTTTTCATTTTTTCTTTAAATAATAATCCTTTTTTTAATGAAATAGAACTATTAAACCCTATCCTATATGCATATTCGCAATATGGAGGATATATATAATTTACTTTTAAAGTTAAATCTCGCTCTAACTGTAATTGCACAGTATTCGTTCATAATCCTTTATAATGATCTGTTCATTTCTGCATTTCACTAGAAAATACAAACAAATCCTTTCATAAATTAGAAGGAAAAAAAATGATTAAATTTGAAGAAATGACAAATCCTGTCTCATTATTTCAAAAGGCTGAAGAATATAAATTAATATTAAATAAAATTTAGTCAAACTTAAATTTATTAATAATTTCCTAAATAAATCAGTCACTTGAGAGACAATTTTTTTTTAAATCCATCATTGCATACTACGTAAATTTGAGAACTTTACTTCTTTTTTCGGGAAAATTTGTTTAGTTAACCATTTTATTCCGAGCTTTAGAGTTACTCATGAGGAAAATGGAGCCAGCAGGGAAAACTCATAACGCGAAAAGAGAAGAGATTTTTAGTTTTAATGAGTAATTATTTCAACAGTCCTTTTTAAAACAGAGGAAATGCTATTTTTAGACGGATATAGTAAGGTTGAATTATGGACACATGGTAAAAATGATGCTGAATACCTTCATTGCATTTACATAGTAAATTACATTTTTTATGAAAGATGTAATTAAATACTTAGTAAATATTTAAGTTATAAACTCTTATTAAGAGTTTTGGAGAAAGTTTAAAGTTGCATTTAAAGCTTATTTCAATTTATTAAATTTACCTTTTTATTTATTTATTCATATATATTTTTTGTATTCTAAAATTAAGACAAAGTATATATGAATGTTTATTGTGGCTCCTTAAAAATATCAAA
Source organism: Argiope trifasciata (assembly GCA_026543055.1). Lineage (NCBI taxonomy): Eukaryota > Metazoa > Arthropoda > Arachnida > Araneae > Araneidae > Argiope > Argiope trifasciata. Next base: position 579,917 of record JAPMOQ010039775.1, read on the forward strand.
TTAAACTACACTTTTTTCAGAGAAGGAAAACATTTTTGCTTAAGGGATGTCGGTGTTTATTAACATTTTATTATCCCCTTGAATAACATTTTACTTTTTGGTTAGAATTACCCTTACAAGCAATTAAATTTTCTTAGTTTTAAGAGGGAGAATAGATACAGAAATCTCCTGGGTATTTTTTTCATAAAATCTTAGTTAGAAAGCATTAATTCTGGATAATTTCTCGCCATATCAACTCTACAGAAGATTTCACATATCCGAGCCAGTATCCAGACGTGGGAGCAGCACTTTCCAAATGATCTAGGTGTCCAGTGTTCGAATCCTGATTCCTACATGGCTCTGCATTTTATCTGTGAGATGTATGCATGTGCCCCTCCTATGTAAAAAGGCGCTATGCAAGCGAATGTGGCACCTGAGGTAGCTAACTCTTCCTTTTGACCTTATATGGCACTACTGAAAAGCAAGAGACGTTTTCTTGGCTTAAAATTGCCGACTTCATCAGCGGCATTGTCTATGAAAAGAGGCTGCGGTGGCCTGGTGGTAAGGTCTCAGCTTCGGAACCGAAGGATTTGAGGTTCGAGACTCGATTCCACAGAAGAACCGTCGTGTGAGGGGGGTCTCTTGCACGTTAAATCTGTCCTGCCAAGCGTCCTCCCGCTGGTGTGATGTGGAGAGGGAGGTGCCAGTTCAGGTGTGTCCTCGTCATCTGATCGTGGTTCAAGATGACGAGGGCCGTCCCAAAATAGCCTTCGTGTTGCTTTAAAACGGGACGTTAATATAATGAACTAAACTTGTCTACGAGAAGTGCCATAAAAAACAACAGCAGCTAAACTTTACAAAACTTCATAGAGATTTGCACTCATCATTAGTTTTCAAGAATGCTGAGTATTTATAATTTCAGTTCATAATTGTTTTTATGTGAAAAGGGTAGCTTGGTTGGTAGGACGTTGGATTCGCATCGCTAGGATTGCGAGTTCGAACCTTACCGGACGAAGACCTTCGTGTCTGGTGGTGGATGACACAAGTATAAGATCAGTCATGGTCACAAAATCCTCCATGTCGAGAGTAATACAACTGGATGTACTGGATCAGAGGTGATCATTCTCTGATTGAGATCTAAATTACGATCTGTGGATGAATGATTGATATGCATGAATAAAGTACATCACGTAGAAAGGGTTGTGACGCGTGAGTAGCTACCTTCTCGTACTCTTGGGCCTAGATGATGCTACTGTAAGAAACAAGTGACGCAAAAATTTCCGCTTAAAATCGCTGACAGATTAGCCATCGGGCTTGTCAATGACAAGTAGCATTAGAAACGACAACATGATGTTTATATTTAATAAAATTTTATTGCAAATATTTCTTAGTGTATCCGTTAATAATGAAGTATAATTTACAATACAATCAGGAAAAAAAGAAAATGCAGGAACTCACTTTTATTATTAGTAGGGAAGAGACAATTTATTACTAAATCATTTTCTGAATTTATAAGGAGAACCTAATTCAGCAGCATATTAGAAAATTTTGTTTGAATTATAATGTTTTTATAGAATATGTTCAAGAAATGCATGAATAGTTAAATGCTGTACTGAACTTAAATAAAGAAAGAAATATGCCTCCTTGTTTCCTAAGAAATTTTTTCTTCGTTAACTTTAATTTGATTTTAATATTTAAATATTTAGGTTTTGTGAATGCAATAAATTTAAATGATTTTTAGAAGAGATATATAGCATGGGTATTATCGGGTGCTAAACAGGTCATCACAATTAACTACTTTCAAAGATCTCTTTAGTTTATAGCATTCAAGAATCCAAACATATTATAGAGAGAGCAAGAGTTTTACTAATTTCTAATTACTAATCCTCACATACCTATGATCATTCAAATTTTAGTAACACATAATACTGGAACTATCCAGTTTCTCAGTCAAAGATAAGAAATACTACCTAGCTCTCTCTTAAAACCGAAATAACAATCCATATTCTTAAGAGTTTGAAGAACTTTTGGTTTATGTTTGTTTAGCAAATGTTTGTCCGAAATTCTTTTAAATATTCTTAAAACGTTTTCTTATATTTACAATTCTAGCGAACGTCTCTTACGAAGAAAGCACACACCACAGATATTAAGTCAATTGCACTTAATTAAAGAGGGTGAAGAAGAGAATGTATCAAAGATATCCAGGCAACTAAAACTTTCTCTGTAATTTCATTAAATATGTATTTAAAGCTTTTAAGTATTGTTAGGGTTTTCAGTCTGGTTTTTGTCAGGTAGTTTATATCTCTGCTCCCTGACTTCAGCTCTCTTCTCAACATCATAATTCAGATTATCTAGCTATCTCCCTATTTTACTTCAAAATCGTATCTGATCTGCAAAATGTAATTTTTTTTAGAGATAACGCAATACAGCGATTTAATCATTTACACATTAAAAACTATTATTCGTCATTATTTGATTAGAACAGTGCCAATTGCAAAGAAGGAGTCATATATAATCAACTTTCAAAATAATTTACTTATGCATTTCGATTTTTATATTGAAATTATGTCTGAAAACTTGATATATAGAAGCATTGATCATTTTTTCTAAGGGTAACCCGATTTAATTTACGCTAAAAATAACTTTGTTCTCATAATTAGCTTCGGATATCGCATTTCTTACTGTATATTCTATTGTCCTAGATATCTATGTAGCATTGTTATCCTAGACAATGTACATATATTTTTGTTATTACTGTATTGTTCCACACAATGTACAAATATTATTCTAATAACTATAATTCCCTAGATATTGATAGTGTAAATGAACATTTGTTTTGCAATGAAATTAGACTTACGCGACAAACTCCAGACTTCTTCGAGTAGTTGACACAGTAACATATAGTAATAACACAACAGCTATTGTAGTAATAGCAACTATTGTAGTAAAAGACATAAAAATACAATTACAACATTTTTATTGTATTATTGTTATATGAACAAAAAAATATTACATATAACTCTTTGTATATTTCTATTTCCTTCAGTTTTCCAATCTCCATGTAACAATAGATAGAAAAAAAGCAATTAAGCATTATTGTGCAGAATATTTATTCTTAAATATATGAATTCTGCTTCATGTATCCGTTTTATTGAAATTTTCATTAAATGAATTAAAATCTTTTATAAATCTTTTAAGCAATCACATATCTATGTTTTTATAATTTTTAACTATGATATTAAGAATAGTCTTTTAAAAATATCACTTTTGTTCATGAACTCATTGAACAAAATAAAAATAATCAGAAAAAAAGAAATATGCTATCGCAAATTTCAAGTTATCTGGTCAGAACATTATTATTTCTTAAGTAAGTTATTTGTCTTAAATTAAGTCATTAGCCAGCTTAAACCAGCTTGAAAGAATCACGAGACTTCTGTGTCGGTCTCTTTCTCTACCTACTTATTCAAGTCTATCTCTCTGTCTACCTACTTATTCAAGTCTATCTCTCTGTCTACCTACTTATTCAAGTCTATCTCTCTCTCTACCTACTTATCCAAGTCTATCTCTCTCTCTCTACCTACTTATCCATCTCTCTCTCTCTACCTACTTATCTATGTCTCTCACTCTCTCTATTTACTTATCTCTCTCTCTCTCTACCTACTTATCCATGTCTCTCACTCCCTCTATCTACTTATCCATGTCTCTCACTCCCTCTATCTATTTATCTCTCTCTGCCTATTTATCCATCTCTCTCTGCCTATTTATCAATCTCTCTACCTACTTATCCATCTCTCTACCTACTTATCCATCTCTCTCTACCAACTTATCCATCTCTCTCTACCAACTTATCCATCTCTCTCTACCAACTTATCCATCTCTCTCTACCCACTTATCCATCTCTCTCTACCAACTTATCCATCTCTCTCTACCAACTTATCCATCTCTCTCTACCAACTTATCCATCTCTCTCTACCAACTTATCCATCTCTCTCTACCAACTTATCCATCTCTCTCCCTACCTACTTATCCATATCTCTTTCTCTACATACCTACTTATCCATCTCTCTCTCTCCCTCTCTCTATCTACTTATCCATCTCTCTCTCTCTTTCTCTTATATATATATATTTTAATTTACATTTCAATTTTTCTAGCTGGCGAACAAGATTTTAGCTCGACTGATATTGAAATGAATAAAACAAAAAAAACATCGTTTTTCTTTTAAACAACAATAAATAAATAAATAAATAAATTGCCAATCTATGCCAACGCATGGTAAGGCTTCAACAATTTGCTACCTTCACATTTTGAGTCTCCAAAAACTTCAAGATAAAACAATGTCCTGTTTTCACGTGATAAGAAAACAAGATTCAATAAAAAAAATCTTTCATTTATCTGGAAATAATTTCAATAATTATTTAAGATTAAATAAAAATTTTCATAAATTTCTATATCTAAATAATTTGTATTATGCAGATTTATTATCGGATACTTATTATCAGATACAATTTTCAGTACTGGTATTTCTGTTGAGACATATATTGTATTTTTGTTCAATATAATCAGCTTCCCACCGTGGAATCTCTGATAAATAAATTGTGTGCACATTTAATTTCTTTTTCATGAGAAAAAATTTCATTTTAACTATTAAGGATTACAATACAATTTCTTTTAAGGATGCGTTCAATGTTTCGCCAATTTACCAATTAATTTGCTGCATGAACAATTTTTAAGTGGTGAGATGCGAGCTGTTTATTTTATAATATGTTTGTCTTAGTTAGTTCAGATGTGCTTTCAGGCATTTTGTTGCAAACGTAGGTACATACTGTTTTCAAATTAAATTGTAATGAAATCTTTTATCAAGTAAAGAGCGTGTTTAAATAAACATGGGATTAAAGAAAATGCCTTGTAATTTAAGAAAACTTCATTGGAGTTTTAAATGAAAAGGTGTGTTTTTAATGATAACAATTTTATATTTGCATTAAACTTTTGATGTATTAGATAGTTAAAAAATTTTGCTTTCTTAATTTTATTTGTTATTGATGAAAGTTACTGAAATCTACATATTATTAAGTTTCCAAGGCGTAAAAAGCACGAAATATTTTGAGAACTCCTCTACCTTATCACGCCTATTGTAAAAGTTGAATGGATATTGTTTAACGGCTTCCGATCTATGAGATAAATACTAAGGTACATGAAAATGAAAATCTTGGCGATAACTTATTTAGGACTGGATTTCCGGTGATTTTTCAAGAAGCGTTCTTACCCTACCACAAAATCTACATAAAGAGACAGAGCTGAAATGAACCCGCTGTGTGGAGACAGAGAATGACAGCAGTTGAGTCTAGCTTACGTGGTTAGTTGAGCAAGGTCACTATCACCTCTTTGTATTAAAGTTGGTAATACAAAGATTAACCGATTAGCTGCCTGTGCATGGTTGTCATTGCTAGCTGTTTAAAAAATTGCTTTCATGTAGAATAAAGCGTTTTTTTTTTCTCGTTACTGAGCCTATTGGAATTATTATTGCATCTCTTCCGAACATATTGTGGAAATTTTTATACTAATTTATCTATATAACTTCATCTTTTGAATGAATTGGAGCCACTCCTACTGTATTTACTTGATAAAATAATAAATTACACTATTAATATAGTAAACAAACCTGTGTCTACAAAATTAAAGTTACATTACTAATAAAATTCTAAAGAAAGAAAATGTTGAATTACGTATACAAAATACATAATAAATTCCATAATAAGCAGTGTGAGAAATTTGCTTTCCTAATAAACTTGTCAAATACTGCACTGGTTACTTGTAATCTTCTTTCAAACTGACGTATTAGATTGATCATATTATCAGGTGATAACTCATTCTTCCCAGTTAAAACTGAAATTATCCCTTTTTCAGTCAATCATTAATGTTTCCAATGTATTCGAAAGTGATTTTGTTCCTTGAAAGGTTCCTACCTGCTGTGTAAAAAAATAACTTTAAAAAGGAGAGAAATAATGAAAAGGAAAAAGAGCAAATTTCAAAAAAAAAAGATTAAAAAGCATTCGATCAGATGGATAATTGAAGCAAAATTGGGATAATTTCTAAAACAAAATAAAGCAAAATAAAAATAAAACACTAGTCAACAAGTAAAATAATATATATATTAAAAGTAAAGACTTTCATGAAATCTTTCTCTAATTACATAAGAAGCACCATTGAATGAAGCACTAATTTTTTTTTTACAATGAAATGGTCATATTGTTATTTTTTTCGCTCAGAAGACAGCAGAATAGTGATTTATCGTTCAGTTATTATCAAAATGGCTTCAACAAAGGAAAAAGTTTGTTGTGTTTTTTGGTTCTATGAATTGAAATCCTTTATTACTATTCAGTGCCATTTTTGGAGTTACAGAAAGAGCAAAGAGTTGGAAACGTCAATTGAAAGCAGTTATTGTCCATTATTGAAAGTGACTGTCACAGATAAAGTATTTACTGTGACATATGAGACATTGGAGAATTCGTGACGAGAATTCGGAAACCGATTTGCCATTCCCCAGCCAGCAATGGGCGCACAGATTGATTTTGATGGCATAAATGGATTTATTCAAAAGTTTATGCGCGTCTATGGAACATAACGAAACAACTACGTGTCAAATTATAATAGATTTTTCTACTATAATTTTTATTTCCCCGTATACATAGGATAGAGAAAGTATAGTTGTCATCAAAAAATTTGAACCCAAGTTTTTGATTACTCTTCACAGTGTTTGATTACTCTTCTCCTCGTATTCGAAAAATACATTTTTGGTAAACATCCTTCAGTATATCTGTGATATAAACCTCAAAATCATTTTGTGCTACATGATTAAAACTTATTATATGGTCTTTACACTAAATTTTCAAACTTTTGACCGGTCCCAGACATAGCCAAATTGGAGTCTGAGGCAAACACTTCTTTGAGATCCCGCTCTGCTTCACTATTTAGGTAATGAAGGACCATGAATAGAACTTCATTATGCTATGTTTCGATTTGCGGGCCTCATCAACTGTAGGGACCTGGGGCAACCGCCTCATGTGCCCTTGTCTTAGTCAGGCCCTGTTTTTTATCGCATTCTGAGTAAAATTTATTCAGAGGAAGTTTGTCTGCCAGTCTGTTTGAATATTGATACGCAGAAATAGTGGATATGGATACAATTGGGTACACAGGTTTAAAAGGTATGGTGTGGACACCTGTCGAATTTTAAGACAAATATATTAACAGATTGACTGTCTGTCATGTAACATGTAAACGCGATTATTCAAAAATGTGATGACTTAAGTATATCAAATTTGGCAAGGGTTTCTGAGACTAAAAATGCAGTTTAGCATCAAAATTTGCTTTTTCTTTTGAGAAAAATGTGCCTGAAACACAAATTCAATGGTTATGAAATATTTTCGGAGTGAATTTAACATTTTGAACAAATGTATAGGGCCATACTTCATGGATATCTTGGTGATTAATGCTTGGTATGATGCATAAAGTATCTGAAAACAGAAATTCTGTACATCCAGGGCACAACATTCAAGGGATTAATTGTTAAGACATTCATAAAGAATGACACGATAGATTCGGTCAAAATGTTAAATTAACGCCAAAAGTATTTCATAATATTGAATTTTTGTTTCAGATACGTTTTTCTTGAACAATCAAAATAACGATTTTGTCATGTAAGGCTTTCTCTGGCATGAGAAAGAAATGTATTAGAGATTATGCCCGAAAGTTATGCGCGGAACAACATTCTCCTGGTTAGTAATTGGGGAAACATGTTGTATCCTGTATTTAGATACTAGGTATCAATTACCATAAGATAAAAATAAAGTTCAAAGCCCTCAAAATCCTTTTAAAAGTTCGAGTTTTAAGAGGGGGATGCATTATTTTGGAAGGTAATAAATTAAAACATTTTTTATTCGGTTTTTGCTTGCCTAATTTATAATAAAATGTCAATTTTTGTAAGCACTTGTATTTATGCCTTATGCAATAAAGATGGATTGCAAGCATAACACTCATTTAAAACCTCCAAAATATATCAAAATCAAAAAATCATCACTTGAAACAATGAATGGTATTTGTATCTACACTTAATATTTTATCCTGCTTCATTTCAATTAATTATCATTCAGATGAACTCTAATCTCGCAAAATGTCACTGATTAAAAATTCAGTTTTAAGCGAAGATTAAGTTTTAATTAAGTTTTTAGCGAATAATAGTATTTTCTTTGCGATTTTTTCAATTTTTAATTTAATATTTTTTTTCAGGGTCTTTCAGAGTCTTATTTCAACAGTAGAATATTATTAAGGATTTCATTAAAAATGTTTGAAAATGTATTGCAAGTGATAACTTTCTAATCAGCATATAATTCTTCATTTCTTTTCTGCAAATTCTAGGATTAATTTTGAAGAATTCTGTTATTTCATTCCATTTATTTCTCTTTTTTCCCGTCAGATTATTTTTTCTTTCTAGCTCCATACATTATTCGGAATTTTTTTTCAGAAGCTTTCCAGGCGTTTAAATTAAATGCATAGTCTTATAAAAGTGTTCAATATAAAAGAAAATTAGAAATATTTTTAATACGTTTAAATTAACAAATTAACATTTGGTAACCAAATTGTTTGGCTGTATGCAAGTGTTACTGATAGTTAAAATAAGAAATCCACGTATTTAAAGGTTTTCCCTGTTTTCTCATAATTTGATAAATATGAATTTAAGGGAATAAATCTACTACTAATTATTGCATACTTAAATTAAAAAAGACGTATTATAAAATTAAATCCGAAAAGAAAATATTTTATATCATATTTTGGCAAAAATGTCAGAAAAAAATTAGTTATCTTGATCTTAATTTTGACAATGGAAGATATACAGGTTGATTATAATTAAACTTCTCCTATAAACAGCATCCTACAACGCAAATGGATGACAGATTGCTATGAAATTTTGCATTTAGATTATACACGACATGCACTGATGAAATTTTGGAGAAAAAAAAATTAGTTCCAAAAAATCCACTAGAGGGTTCCTTTTCCTTGAAAAGCAGTAAGTTAAATACAATAAATTAACGAAACGGAATACAGAAATAATGTTAACAGTTACTGATTAGTTTCTGATCACCTTTTCATCGAACCACATTAAGGAAAGGTAAAATAAAATAACAGTACGCTGTTATTTGCTTGTTATTGCTGTTGCGAGAAAAATATGAGTCCAGGATGAAGTAGGAAAAGATGTCCTAAAGGCCTTATTACACGGCAAAATAACATCGGCCCTTTCCGTCAGCAAACGACAACGAAATTGACGGCATTTTAAAGTTTTACATGATTGGTTGAATTTCGTTTGTGGACAATACTTCCGACGGCATTTTCTAGTTGGTTAGAAAAAGTTGTCGATTATGAAACTTGCTTGACCGGTTTTTGAGGGTAGAAACGGAAAAGTGCTGACAAAATTTCACCGTGTGATAAGGCATTATGTCACCCTCAGACTGCGATGGCCTGGTGGTAAGGTCTCGGCTTTACCCCGGAACCAGAGGGTTTTAGGTTCGAGTTCCGATTCCAAAGAAGAACCGCCGTGAAAGCAGGTGTGTTGCAAATTAAACATCCGGGAAAAACGTCCTCCTGCTGGAATGATGTGGTGTGGAGAGGGGTGTTCCAGCTCAGGTGTCGTCCTCGTCATCTAACCACGGTTCAAAAATTCGAGGTCCGTTCCAAAATAGCACTATTGTTGCTTTTAAACTGGAAGTTAACATAGCGCATAAAACATAGCATAGGAAGTTTAGTTAGTTTTATAACGTTATATAACTAACTAAACTAAATCTTCATGTCACCCTCATCTACATGCAAAATTTCAGTTAGATGTTCGGCAGTAAGATCAACAGTAGATTGCTACTGATGCCTAGTACAAGAAGCGTTATGAAGTTTCCAGCCTTTCCCAGTTTTTCATTTTATCACAAATAATTCTTTTTCTGCATTATTAATATTGATTTTGTATTCCGTTTCAGTCATTTATTGTGTAAAATTTAATTTTTTTTTAAAAAAAAGTTGATTAATTATAGAAAATATATTTATACCATAAATATTTTTAATATAGTTGAAAATATAATTGCTTGAAAACTAAGATTATGCAAAATTATTTGAACTGTAATATTTTCGAAAGTCACTGCAAAAAAAGCTTAAACTTTATTAACCTCTTAACTGTTTTGCTCGAGAGCAATACGTGCATCAATTTACCGAATTTCGTTAGTTGTAAGCAAAGAATAAACCATTCATAACGATTGCAATTCAATATTAAAATTACTTCGAATAGATGGACAAGTACAACATTCAATGGATTTCAATTTCAATCGAAATAAGAAAATGTTCTCAAAGTAGAAGGCGTCATCTTATTAGATGGTAAAGAAAATAGAACAGTTAAATGATTAAATGCTTGGTTAAAATTTCAATTCTATAGGGTTGGTTGCCCTAAAAGTTCCTCGCACTCTCTCTAATAAAACTGTTACCTCAGAGAAAGACTTGCATTGCATTCATATAAAATTGCTACGAAATATTAACGTCTAGCTTGAATTTAACATCTTTACTAAATGTGTTATGTCTCCTTAGCGAATTATTTGGTGGTTAGTCCATAGTTAATAGATGCTGTCAAGAAATATGAAAATATTTTTTATACTTTAGAAGACTGTATTATGCCTATAAACTTCGCCTAAGAAATATGCTATCGAAGTTTTATCGAAATCAGATGAGTGGTACAAAAGCGCATAAGTGATAAAAAAACAAACACTCATTTTTATTAGTATAGATATGTCAAATTTCGTTGCAATCCATTCATCCGTTTGTATTGTAGGATGACATTTATAGGAGAAATTAAATTTTAACCACTTTGTATATCTTTGAAAGATTTGATGGAACAATAATATTAGTTTGAATTGCATGTTAATCATTAAAAAAATTAATTTTATATAGAATTATTGTTGTAGATTAGTACTTAAGGTTTCAGAATACGATGGAAACACTGGTATTCGACCACATTGGCCATTTTTTTTTAAAAAGTGTTATTTCTTGTAACTCAGACTTTTCTCTTTCCAAAACAATTTATTTTTCATTAGAAAAGGACGGTCTAACCTATTATCCAGAGAAATATTAAGCAAAATTTATTTTTCAGCTACAACTTGTCTTTAATTTTAATTTTCATAAACATTATCCACCATTAACATAATATCCCAAAACCTAATAATGGTATTGACATAAAAATTTCAGCGTGTCTTTTAAATAATATGGGCAATGAAATGAACCAAAAGTTTTATTGTTGGTGAAATACTTTTTCATTTATAGGTGTTTTTAGAAAAATTAAGTTGCGAATTTATGGAAAAAGCATATATACGTATATTTTTACCCGAAACTTCTTTGTATCTCAAAATGTTTTTTAGATTTTGGTTCCTTTCATTCATCATCATACTCTATAACTTGTGTACAAAGAAAAATAGAATTGCTGCATTATTTTTTTGTGTAGAATGTTAACTTTTTTAGTTCAATTTCACTAAAATTTACCTCAAATTTTCCTACTTTTCAAAATATATTATATTCTCAAATAATGTTTTTGTATTTGTAGTGTTTATAATTGATAATACATCTAAAATCAAAAATAGTTTTAAAAAAAATCAGAATTTTGCCTTCGAATGTAGTTGGTTACCTTAAATTAAATCAAAAAAATATTGAATTAAATGGAAAGTAATTGTATTACTATTGCTTTAAAAACCTAAAACTACCTAGGCGAAACTGCTTCATTTTGTGAAACAAAATCGGAGTTTTGACTGGTTTTTAAATATGAAGAGTTGCGATTCCAAGCCTATATGGAAAATTCCGAAATAACTGAGAAATAAGAAAGATTGATCAAAAACTACTATTTATTTATTTATTTTTACATTTATTTTCTCTCCTTGTATTACACTAATTATTTGAAATATCAAATTTGGAAATAAAGTACCCTTACATTTCTAAATTATTGTTATGATTTCTGGTTTAAAACGAAAGTAATAAATACAAATATTAACTAAATATATTGATTGCTATGTTCGAAAAAATTGATGAATTCTTACTGCTCAGTAAAAAAAGAAGACAACATCGTAAGACACATTACAGTAAGGATGATTCTTTTTAAAAATATTTTTACGAAGGTTAAGAAGTATTTATACTAGTTAATCTTTTTTTCAACGTCATTAATAAAGAACTTTCTCATTTTTTAAAATCATTTCAGCAGTTTTATTTTTAAATTTATCTTCATGCTCCATTTTTTCAAATCGTGTTATTAGTTCAAATTCTCCCTATAATATATACAACATAATCTTGTTTAAATTTTCAATCATTAATAAAATACTTTTTCATTCTTCCACTCAAGTTCAAATACATTTTTTAAGCTTTTGGCGAATGGCACTTGAGGTTAATATAGTTTTTTAATAATTATTCACTAATTAAATTATATTTATTTTTAATGCTTTAAATTGAGTTTTAGAGGTTTATAATGAAAATTCAAATCGACAGGTAGCTCCATAGGTAAAATGCAAAGATTTCAGTATTTTTCAAGTGAAGTTGAAGAATGTAATTTCAATTTTTGCGAAAATCATTAATTTTTTATACTTAATATTTTTTAATAATTAGTTAATACAAACTAACTAAAATAAAATATTTCTTTGTTGACCTAAGTAAGAATTCATTTAAATACTATATTACTTATTACTAATTTTTAAATGTTGATTTCGAGGCTACAGTCAGTTTTTCAACGCGAAGAGGAAAATTTTTTGTTTAGAATATACAAGATAACACTGATAGCGATAGTAACAATATCTAGTTTTTTTTATATCAATTGAAACAAAATATGTGGGAATAAAATGAAGTTATTTGTACTACTGAGCATGTACGAGGTGTCATTTGGAAAGTAGAAATTATGGATGGAATATTCTTACTCAGAATGGAGGTGTCAGAGTGGTGGACCAGTTAGACCGGCCTTTCGGGCAGATAGTGTTTGTCCTGAAACCCGAAACAGTGACAGTAATGGTAAGACTTCTAGAGAAGTGGTTTCTCACAGAGGTGCGAGCCCTGATACGATTTCCATGGGCCAAGAATGTGTTCCCATTGGGCATTCATAGAGAAACCATGGAAGTAAGAGTACGGGGGCAAGGCAATAAGTAGACAGCAGGTGGCCAAATGGCAACGTTCTTTTAAAGAGGACAGAGAGATTGTAGAAAACGTTTAGGTTAAGGGGTTTTGGAGCCACCTACCCAAATAAGGCTCCTAGTGACTATTTTCTTTTCCCGGCATTGAAGACACATTATCTGAAAGAAAGCTCATATCAGACGGTCATGTGCAAAATGGTGCTGAGAACGGCTCAATAGGACTTGATTATTACCATGACAAGTTATACAAATTGATCCAGCGGTGTCATTTATTGGCTTTGGTTTCGGAGCGCTGCAGATTCGAGGGCCGTTTCCCCCAAAGAACCACTGTGTAAACGGGTATGGTGCACGTTAATTCCATCGGGGTCAAACGTCCTCCTGCGGGAGTGGTGTGAAAGTTTGGCGAAGGGGTAACAGCTCAGGTGTCGTCTTCACCATCTGACTTCGGTTTAAAATTGCGTGTTCCGTCCCCAAATAGCCCTAGTGTGTCTTCAAAACGGGACGTTATTATAACTAATCTAAGTAAACTCACTAAGCCAGTGGTGTGATAATGTAGAGAAGAGTCCGCCACATTTGTATCTAGTTTACTATTTGTGTAATATGTATATTGTTAATAAAGTATATTTCTTTTGCCTTGCGAACTCTTTTTTGGATCATCCCTCGTATAGAAGAAAATTATATTGGAATTCTTAAAAGAAAAATATGATTTTGCAAGAATTTTTTGATCAATTCTTTAAATTGTAAGGCTTATATTTTTTAAGCCTGTACTTAATATATATATTTTTTTCTATAAATCAAGTTGTTCTCAGACAAAAAAAAGAATGTTTTATAAATTATTATACATTTGTGCAAGTTACTGTCATTACTTAAAAAAACTTTTTTATAAGCTGGTTTCATCGATTAAGGAGAGGGGAGATGCATTATTTTATTTATAAAAATTCAGATGGGTTTTTCAGAATTTAAGGGGATTAAGTTTTTCTTATTACGATTTCTTCCTAAATTTTTGAATTTTCCTTAATTTTTTTAATATGCTTTATCCTTTTTTCTGCTCTAGTTTTTGATATACTTTCTAATTACTAATTTTCATCATCATATACTCTTATAACAAATCTTCTTCTCTAATTCAATAGTAAGCAATTACATTCTGAGATTTCAAAACATGCTCACATAATGGGAAAACTTTTTGATTTATTCCTTTTTAGAAAATCCTATTTATGGATTTAGAAAATTGTTTTCTGTAAAAACATTATCTGTACAGTTTTATTTTCTTATCTAAGAAGTCATTTTTTTCAAAAATTTGTTTTTGATTTGATTTTTTAAATTTTTTCCCGAGTTAAAAAACTACCGAACGATTAAATTCGATCTTTTGGATGCCGCAGGTTCAGATATAGGAAATTTTAAAAATGAAAATTCAAGAAGTACGTCGTCCCATTTTCATTTTGAACTAATAGGGCAAAGAATATTTTAGAACTTCTCAGCTTTCTCATTTCACTAAATAATGGGAAAATGTTTTTTTAAAGGTGTTATACTATTTTCGTGAAACGATTTTTTTTTGTAGCTTGCAAACGATAAACAAGACGTTAAGAATTTTCCTTGTATATCTTATTTTTGAAAAAATTTATATCTGCAGTACAGAATCTTGAAACCACATTATTATTCAAATTTCAATTTATGAGAATTTTCTAGACTCCTTTTTTTTATTTTCTTTTTCATTTTAACTCCTTATAAATTTCAAATTACTGAAAAAATTTTAAAATTTGTTTGTTATATTGCTTTATATGTAAAGTTAGATAATGAATTAGAAACAATTTGTTATATTTTAAATGTGATTTCAAACAGCTATTTTAGAAATACATTGGGTAAATAATAAAAGCGTGAAATATATAAAAATCTACGAAAAATAAGAAACTTTTGAAAAAAATATTTATTTATTAATTTTAACCCTTAACTTGGGACGTGTGTCATATCTACCTGTCTTTTATTTTATATAAGTTTTACTAACCGTAGCATATTGACTGTTGTTAACTGTAACCTAATAACTGATTTGTTTTTGAACGTGCAATGATTTAAATTTAGTTTTAGTGTATGTTCAGAAAAATAAACGTAATGGATGCAAGAAAACGCCTGTTTATTTCCTCTTGAATATTCAGCTAACTTTTAAAGGTCTTTCGAGTTTTTTAAAGCTATTCTCAGTAAGCACAGCTCATAGATGTGCTGGTAGTGCAATAGAGTATTACTTTGCGATAATACAACAACGTGCGGTCTGTGAAACCGCTAACGATGGACTTTCGATCACCCCTATTCTATTTTTAGCTCAATTAAATGGATTGACCCTTCAGCTTCCTGTTTTGTGACCTTCAACATAAGTGCACTTTTTCAAACAGTTTCAACGGAAGTTATTTAAAATAATTCAGTTATTTCTTTCAGCGAGGTCTCTAAGACCGTAGCTAACTCTTACTGTATCAGTGATAAACAATGCTTAGAAGATGGCGCGAAAACTAAGGTTTCGAAATATCATCCAATTAACTGAACCTATTATGAAGCAGTGCTCCAGACACTTTCAAATGAAGCAGAAAAAGATTTTAGAGGCAAGAATAATTGCACAAAAAAGTTTTTAGATAAAAATTCGCATTTATTTGATGCTGATACGTATTTTCAAACATAATTAATATTTTAGTAATAATGAATTTTGAAAAATTCATAAAATACCAAGAGAAGTATATACAGAGTTTATAGATTATTATTATTATTATTTTTACTAATTCTTAACCTGTATGTTTAAAATGCTTTAGAAAACTATGTAAGTCACGCAAGCCTATAAAAAAAGTCTTATTGCCATTTTTTTTCATATAACTGTTGTATTTTACATTATATTGTTTTCTATATACCTTTATATACTGGAAAAATAAATATGACTTAAAAAGTATAAATTAATATGGTTTTTCTGGAATATTATTTACTAGCCGCCTTTGGGGACCAGCTGGTTCGCCATGAGTAAAACGTTCAAAAATTTTCAATTAAATCACATATTCATTAGCCTTGAAGTAATTCCGGGCATTGATTGACCTGAAATTAACATTTTCTTTAAGATGATGAACGGAAAGTTCTAAAAATACACCTTTTCCTAATAGTATTCTTTAATTTTATAAATCACTCAGTTTTAACCATCGGTTATGCTTCGAAAATATTTAAAAAAAATTTGATGATGTTGCCAAAATATTAAATATGTTTTTTTAAAGAAAGCGAGAAAGGGAAAAAAAGTATTAAATTAATGATACAGATATTGCAAACGATTACATAAATATGCCATTAAGTCGGGATTTCAATGCATATCCTGTCTAAATTCAATCGGGTTTACCGTAAATAAAGAAGATTTATTGAGTTGATGATATCGATATTGCAAACGATTGTAGAAACCTTTGCTTTGCATTTATTTTTTAAAGAAAATATCATATTTTATATTTCTTTTATTTTATCCAGTCACGTGCTAAAAGTTGCATATCTGTAGATTTATTTTGTGATGATAATTTTTTTTTAATTCGAACTTCCGGCATTCTTTTATTTTATCCAGTCACTTGCTAAAAAACATGGTTAAAATATTTTTTAAAAATTCGTTAAAAATAGAAGACTGAGTTTTACATTAAAACACCGATACCATTAGAAGGCTAATTTTTTAATCTTTAAATTGATATAAAAATCATGTTTATGCGATCGTATTTTCGGAAGTTATACTGAAAAAACGTCGAAATTTCGCTTAAATTTTAATTAACTCAAATTCTAATTAAAAATTCGAAGAAAGGGCTCCGAGGTGCACATTCCAGACCTCCAAGGTATACATGTACCAAATTTGGTAGCTATAGGTCCAACGGTCTGGCCTGTAGAGCGTCAACACACACACACACGCACACACACAACACACACATGGAGCTTTATTATAAGTATAGATTATAACATGTCATTTGAAAAGGAAATGTATGTTCGTATACATTTACTTTTTCAATGATAATATATTCTGAAAAATTTCAAAAACAGTTTTAAATATATAAAAAATGTCTGCAAAATATATTGGCAGCTTTTAGTACTAATGCATTCATTAGAAAAGTTAATTTGAGTGTAAAGGAAATGCGGGCTCGTCAACTTCATCTCCCAGTTAAAATATCATCTCTCCAAATAAGGGTTAATTAAAACCGCAAAACTTGGATTTTATAAACTAATTTCTGAAAGCTTTCAACTGCTCAGATGAACGTTTTAAACAAATTAAGGCTCACAACATCTGTTTTTAATAATAAGAACTCAGAAAAACTTCTATTCCAAAACAAGTTACATTTTTCATTTGAGTAAGGTGACAAAAACGCCAATATATAAAAATAAAAGCATTATTTGTTTGTATCGTAATTTTAGAAAATGACAACAATAATATAATTTTTTAAGACGCATTCCCCCCCCCCTTCCGAATTTTAGTTCCAAAGTATTTTCATCTTTCTTATAGCCAAAATGCCAAAATTGTATTTAAAATGCCAAAATTATAACCAATGCCAAAATTATATTTAAAAAATATAATGCCTTTGAAATGCATAAAGTGTTTCATTATAATATTTAAAATGGAAATAATCCTCCTCTCCTCAAATTATGTCAATTTATATGTTTAATTATTTCCATACGCCGAGTGTATTAATTCTAAAAATCTCTTTTCTTTTTTACATTATATTAATATTAGAAAAATTTAAAGTTTATTTAAAAATATTCGCATAATTTATAAGTGTATTATAAATTATAACATAAATCTAGTATGTACTAAAATTCGGGAAAAAATATTACAAAATCAGCCATTCCACCAGATTATGAAATAAATATTTTGGTAAGCTTCATTTTTTTTTTCTGTTTTAATTTGGAATTTAACCAAGAAAAGACTATAATTATATCAGCATAAATTTAGGGAGAAGATTCAAAATTGAAAGTATATTTTTAAATATAAAGTAAATTTCTGATGTAAAAAATAGAGATCAAAATTTCGTTTTTAATACCCCTATTTAGAAGAATTTATATGGTTATAAGCCTTTTCTTCTTTATTTTCTTTTGCTATAAAATTAAATTTCTACATGCATCATTTTAAATTAACCTAATTAGCACGCTAAAAAATTTAAAAAATAACCATTTTTCTAAAATGAATGAAAACTGTTATAGCTAAACTGATTGTTGTTGGAAGAATTTTTACCTTCTTTTGCATAACTAACCTAGATGTCGAAATTATGATAATTTTTTTATCAAGACTTTATTCATTTAAAATTTGCATTAAAAGATGTAAAATATATTAATAGAATATATAAAAGTATTTGAAGTTTTAAAATATATGAAAAAACTTTTATACTTCGAGGAAAGTAATTATATTTTTTAGCACTGTAATTAGTTTTATTATCCAAAACCAACCGAAATTACGTGTAATTCGGATAATATAACTTTATAGCTTTTAACATTAGAACGTCCGTTGGTGTCGATTGGACACCGAGACATTTTTAATTTGTTCCCCTTTCCGCATTTTAGCAGGAAATTTGAAATTTTTTCATGAATTTGAATCATTTTCAATAATGATTACTAAGAAAAAGTTTTGTTGGTCTAGGTTAATTATGAAAAATTTTAGAATTAAATATACCTAGAATGTCCGCTGGTGTCATTTCGACACCAATGCAATTTATCATTATAAATAACTATCGTTCTACAAACGATAGTTGACAAAATTGCTAAAGTACTATTGTACATTTGTTTCACTTTGAATGCATGTTATTTGGGTTCACAACTGAAATGAATCAATTATTCTAAAATGGATTTGTCTAACCATTACGCAGTATTTACTTATCCGATTATAAAAAAATCATTCGACGTTGGAACCTTGTGCAGAACAAACACCGTGAATCGTTTGGTCTTATAAAAGGTCTAAGTCATGATAAAATTGCTGATTTGTTGCGAGAATTTACTGAGAATGATTCGAATGGTGTTGAGATGCCTTGTTCTGATTTAGATTCGGATTGAGATCTAAGATGAAATGACTGCAAGGAATCTGAAGAAGTAATTTGTTTTGTTAAAGTTTTTAATACTATAAACAGTCATAATATATGATAATTGTATGAAAAGTGTCACCCTTCTTCACTCACTAAATATACCATGCATTCTCGAGTGGATTGCTGCTCATGTACGTATCGAGGGGAACGAATGTGCAGATGCCTTTGCAAAGGAAGCACGTGATGAAGAACAGCCCCGAACAGTCACCTGTACAGATGCAAATGTTGTTGCTAGGCATAGGATATACAATCAACATTTAGGCAAGGCAACAATCCTTGACTTAGACTGCCCAAGAAACCTCTCCTCTACAATAGCTCGGCTATGTACTGGACATTTCAAGGGCATAAAGATATCACCAACTGCAAGCACTTCCTCAATCCCAGCTGACTCCAGAACATGTTTTTCACTGTCAAGCTATTATCCGCTTCCTCTTCCTCCTTGGAGCACCAGCAATTGAGATCCTCCACGACCATCGGGCTCCAGAACTGGCAGATCTCGCCACCAAGACTTTTGGTGGAATATAGATTTTATTTGCTCTTTGCCCCTTTATAGACACGACAACAATAACATATAAAAAGTGTAATAGAAAGTCTTAAAATTAAACCCTACTGAACAGTAATCATGCTGTTATTTATTACAATTTTTTATACATTTTATATCACAGTGTTGAAACGATACCGGCGGACATTTAAAGGTAATCGAAATCCGGAACGTTCTGGCATTGAAGTAAAGAAAATTACTTCAAATTGATTTCAGCAACATATATTTAAAATGTTTAATATATTCTTTTAAGATAACTTATGACTTATGATTCATGAAACAAATCTTTCTTTCAGATACATGGCTGTACTTCATCCTCTGGAATCGCGTATGCACCAAACCAAAGCCAGAGCCAAGAAGATCCTTTGTGTAGTCTGGTTCATTCCTTGTTGTGTAGCAGCACCTTTTCTGTATCCTGCAGCAGCTTATTCGAACACCTTGCAGAGCTCCTACGGCGAGATTTCTAGACTCACCTGTTTCACTAACCTGCCAGATAAAGTCCGGAAAGGCTACTACACTTTTCTATTCGTCTTCATTTACATCTTGCCACTCACCTTTATAGCAGGAACGTGCTTGCAGGTTGCAAGGTGCCTGCTCAAGGACATACCGGTTCATCGACAAGGAAGTATTAGAAGGCAAGAGGCCAATCGAAGAAAGGTATAAATAATAATTCCATTAGTTTTTGTCCATGTATTGAATCATCAGTAAAAATAGTTTGGGTTTGATATATGATCTTTTACATTGAACATTATATCTTTGATGTAAATTGATATGTCAAGAAAATAACTGAGACTATAATTCAAAATTAATCTTAGATTCTTCTAAAATAGCTAGAGAGATTGGGAAAGCTGATTTTCATTACTGTTGGAAATTTTTATTTTTATATAAGTATTTAAAGAAATGTCAAAACTGCCATAATTAAAACCAATAAGCATTTGATAGAATAAACAAATAGTATTCTGATGAGGATTAGGTGTGTGCCCAAAGTTGCGTTACACCGGTGAAAAGACAAATTAGAAAAGCCATTACAATTACAATTATAAAAATATAATTTAAATAGCCATCAAAAGACTCGCTATTCAAACATAATTTTCCCATGCACGTGTACAAGATGCAAAAGAAGCTAAAGGCAGCGCCAAAAAAAACATTGAAAAAAAAATAAAAGCAAAAGAGAAAAAGAAAATAAAAGCATAGAGGGAAAGACAAAAAAGAAGAAAAATAAAAAATGAATAATAATAATAAATAAATAAAAACAGATAAATATAAATATATAAATGAAGAGTAGTTCATTATCCTTAACAAAAGGCTATTGATACAGAGCTCTTCCTGTAATTTTTCAAACAGAATATTGTCCAATTTTAGCAGTGCTTGGATTTCTCTGCGCAAACTTTGAAGAAAGGCAAATATTACAAATAGTATAAATACCTCTCTCTAGCACCTAAATGGCTGAAACGGAATAATGTTTGAAAGAATATGTAACAAGTTCAATGATTTCTTCATTTCATATCATTGTCTATTTAGAGTTGTTTTGAATAATTTTCTTATTATAACAACGTTAATAACTTATCTCCAACGTTTTTATTATATAAAAGAGGAATTTAAGAATTTCTGCAAATTTTGAAATAAAAAACTATGTCTTCGAATTTTTGCCTCTTTCATTTTTTCATGCAATACAATTTTTAAGTTTATTAGTTCAAAATTGTAAGATATATATATAATGTATGTGTGTGCATACTTTTTGTTTAATATTATTTGTTGAATTACAAATTATATCTTACACCTTCCTATTCATACGAATCCAGGTATCTCAGAAAAGCTGGAAATTCCGAATTTCTCTCTCAAAGATATGACCAATTCTCTACACGCCTCAGATACCTTAATGACATCATAATCTTAAAGAAATGACATTAAAAATTTACTGTGCTTAGCTGATGGATATTAAGCAAATGTATATTTAAACATTCGTTGAGTGTTCTCAAAAGATCTACTAATTTCCCAAATCCATCTGGGTGAGTGTTTCTATCGAACGAAACTTGCACCTCGAATATTCAATCAATTGCCCTTAATAATATAGGCGGGGTTGGTCAGTGACAGTTAATTATATCTGGAAAGAAATCGTAGTTTCATCGTAGTCGTAGTTTCATTGAATGGATGGGTAGGGTATTTCAGTACTTACGGAGTTAAATATTTCTTTATAGACCGCGGTAGCCTGATTGGTAGAGCATTAGTCTGGCAACCGAAAGGTAGCGAATTCTGTACTGAGCTCGATCAAAGACCGCCGTGTTGGCTAATAGCAGTTGGAGCACGTTAAATATGTCATGACTGCAAAGTTCTCCAAGTTCCCATAACAAATGATACCGCTGGGGGTACTAAATCAGGGATGAATCGATCTCTGATTTGGAACTAAATTCTGACTTGCGGATGGATGAATGAGTTCGATTACTCCTTAAAAAGGGTTGTGTCGTGTGTGTTCGAGCAAAGTCCTACTTTTACCTAAACGGTGCTCGTGAACAACGAAAGGCGCACACCTCTGTCTTAATTCGGAAGAGTTCCGCTCATTCGGGGTTAGTATGACCAAATAGCTTTAGACCCACCACCACCATATTTCCTTATTTTCATGAAATTGCGATTATTTGATAAAAAATATGCAGATTTAATGCAAATTTATTTTTAAAAATGCAAAATTAGAGCTCTGTTTTAATTATTACGAGTCGCATCTATATGTTAAATCATTCGGTTTCATATGTTTTAACAATAAATTAAAGAGGGCTTCAACTGTTTTAAATGATACATTCCGATAACATAAATATTCTATTAGCAAACACTTTTCTTTTTTAAACAGTTATTTTTCTTAACATAAGAAAAAGCAGCGAATGACAGAAATCGTGAAGAGTTTCTATATTTTTTTTTCCTCACAAAAAACATGTAATAACGTTGAAACTTTTCATGAATATTTAAAACGGAAAAGGTATATTTCTTTAAAATAAAGTGAATTTTTACTTTAGCTTTCACTAAGTAATTGAAACATGAAAAGAGAGAACTTTCTGAGAAGCCACATTTTTAAACTGCTAATTTAATTGGTTTGCCGAATAATTAACCGTAAATGGCGTCTTTCACTTGGAGCTTTAGGGCATGAAATCTAAAATTAGAAACCATGGTTACACATGATGTAAAATGTATCGCTTAAAGCTGTCTTTGAAATGCAGATGATAAATTTAAGCTGCTTTTTGTTTTAAATTAAAGTTATTGCAATTGCTTAACAAGCTTGAAAAATTACAAAAATGTGATAATGACGGAATGAATTTTGTAGAATATTACTAAACAAATTAAATAAAGGATGCTTTTTCTCAATTTAAGAATATATAATGTTACACAACATGATTATTATATTAAATAAATATATTCGCAGAGTACGTTTAATTTAATATTCTATCTTCATCATGTTTTTAAAAATCCGTTTGGTTTTCAACCAATGTTTAAAAAAATAATTAAAAAAAAACTTTGAAAGGTATAAAGAAAAAGTTGACTTATTGGGAAATGGATATTACAGTTTTCCAATATCTGTATGTTTTATTTTATTTAAAAGCAAACTGTTACCTACGGTAAGGCTGATATTATATTATCCCTTATTTTGGAGGTGAAATTTTAAGACTTAACTGGATAGGTGCAATCTACGAGACCGCATTTCATTTACACCCTAATTTACTAATGAATGTATTATTAGGAATAAAATTTTTTATTGATATATAGATATGCCTTAGAAAAATTTCAGAGTTTATCATTGAAAAAAGATGTATTGAAACATATAGGGTGATCAGCGAATAAGCACTGATTTCAAAATTAAATATCTCTACTAAAAAGATCGATAGAATTATGCGGTAAACTGTACGTTTATTAGCAAAACTGTAAGAATAGTGCAAAAAATTAGAAAATTTAGTTACAAAAATCGTTAACAAATGGCGCTCTGCACTGAAAACTCTTTTTCTGAAAGGAGTCTTGGAAAAAAAAAACAATAAAATGATACGGTCTTTGCAATCAAAATACAATTTTTTCAAAATGTCCACCGTTCGAAAAAATGAGGTAGCGTAATCGAACAATGAAATTTGACATCACTTCTTGCAATGTCTCAACGGAAATGGAATCACATGCAACACCAATCAACAATTCAAGCTCTTCTAGAGTGGCGGGATTGTTTCTAAAGATAGTGTCTTCCAATGCTCCCCACAGATAGAAGTCACAAGGAGTCAGGTCAGGAGTCATTTTTCATTTTTGACATCACACTGAAAGCGTGTATGGGCATTGTGATTAGAGCGCCATCTGTTAACGATTTTCTTAACTAAATTTTCTAAACTTTTGTACAGCATTTTACAGTTTCGCTAATAAACGCTAAAGTTTCGCTGATCACTCTGTACACATTCTTTTCAAATTATATGTTACAACAAATAATATTCTTCAAGAAAATATTCCTTTATAATTTTGTAATCATATTTATTCTTCCAGTATGTAAAGGTAAGTAGAAAACAATCTAACGTAAAATTCAACTACGGTGTGGAAAATAAAAAAATGCAGTGGTGGAAAATCGGCCTTTTTTTTATCGGCTTGTGTGACTTTCATAGCCTGATTTTCTAAGGCAATTTAAACATGCAGGTTAAGAACTAGAATAAAAATCAACCTCTAAATTCTGTATGTAATTCTCTTGGTATTTTATTATATTTTATTAATTTTTCTAAACTCATTATCATTAAAAAATTAATTATGTTTGAGCATACATATCAGAATTAGTTGAATATGAGCTTCTTTCGAAAAACTGTTTTCAACTATTATCCTTACCGCTTAAATCACATTCTGTTTCATTGTAAAAAGTTTGTAGCGCTGCTTCATGATAGAATCCGTAAATTTCATGATTTTCGGGGCCCAAGTTTTAGCGCCATCTTCTACGCTTTTTTTTTTATCCCTGATGCACTAATGAAATAATTGTGTTCAAAGAATAACTGAATTAATTAATAAATTATCCCCCGAAATCGGTTAATAAAGTGCATGTGCATTGAAGGTCACAAAACATTAAGCTACAGGGTCAATCTAATCAATTGAGCTAAAAATAGAATACGGATGACAGAAAGTTTATCGTTAACAGCTTTAACCATATATACAATTATTCCTAGTGTGGAAGTAGTTTAATAATTAATTCTAAGTTTGATTAATTCACCTTAATCTTTGGGTAAAGTTATTTTTAGCATATTATTTGGCGTATTTAAATAAGCAAGAAGTATTTACTTTTATTAAAATAAAATAAATAAATAATTTCACCCTGTTCTTGTAAATATGGATACATTTTTTGTTTTGTGAATTTTTTTTGAAAAAGATATTTTAAGAAATGTTATTTTCGGTAAATAATAAAAAAAAGCTTTTCAAATAATATAAATATATTTCAATATAAATTCAAAATAAAAGCTAATTAAAATTAAGACTAAAGCAAGTTTACTATATGCATATCTGAATGCTGTGCTGTTGTTCTTCAAGCAATTTAAGTTTAGAAAATGGATGATTTTGATAGATTCGATTTTGATAAACGTTTCAGAAATAATAAATTAAGGCTAAATTAGCCTGGAATGTAAAAATACGTAGAAATTATGATATAAATAAAATAGTAAATTGAAAATGATTGTAATATTAGGGATTAAAAAACAACTGAAACCCCAGAATTTCTATGAAAATGCTTTTTATTAAAAAAAACTACAATTTCAAAGTGTTCAAGTAATATTAGAGATTAAAAAATAACCGATACCACAAAATTTTTATAAAAAGCCTTTCATTTTAAAAAAAAGGACTACAAGTTCATAGGGTTATGTTTTTTAACAAAAAAAAATGCATTATGAGAAAAAAGTTAAGCAGTAAGATCATCTGATCAAAAGACATAAAAGAAAAACGTTCGATAAACCTTCTAAATATAAAACACTATCGAGATTTAATTACTACCTTTTCAAGCATTTAATTGCTATCTGTTTTTGAAAATATAATAACGCCTCTAATTGAGAAGCTCTCTATTTTTGGTTTAGATATTTTCACTGGAGATAAAATTAAAATTTTCTACATAATTCATTAAACAAATTTCCCAAAAGAAAAATATTCATAAAAAATATATATCGGATATTACTCTGATCCAAACAAAACTTATGCCAAATCAAACTATATAGTTTTCTCTAGGGATAGAATTACAATCATGTGTTTATAATAATAAAAATTTTAGAACCAGTCGAAGATTTATCCTGAAATTTTCAGTAAAATTTCTGACATTTTTATTCAAACAATAGGCTATAAATTAAAAACTATTCACTCAATCTGAATTCTAATCTTTCATTTCCTAGTGAATAGCACAAAGACCAAGTCTACAGAATTTCATAATAATATGTTAATTATATTTTGACTTATTTGATTTTGAAGTGGGCAAAAAATAAGTAAAAATCCATTTTGAGAAAAAGGCATTTAAAGTATACAGTAACATGTTTTAGTAATAAATTATGTGTGTACATACTTAAAATTCATCACATTTATAGGTTGTACCTTCTTCCTTCTCAGTTTTCAATAATTTTTCTTTTTTAATCATTTTTTGGGGCAATTTGTTTTGGCAGTGAATGCTGCTTAGATTCATTTATTCTTTTTGTCGAGCTCATCAATTGCTTTAACTGAATTTGCACTAGGATACACTCCAACAACCTTAAGGATATCCAGTAATCCTATAAAACCTTGGTTAAAAGGTATTACAGACATAAATATCCCAAATATGAAGATTCAGAGCTCAACAAAGACATCTTTAGATATGAATTTCCGCAAAAACACCGCTAAGGCTCTCATTGTCATTCTGTGTTTTTCAGTGTGAAGCATTTTCCTTATTTAAAGTTTAATTTGTGTTCATAAAAATTTTAACATGTTTTTGGGCCGGTAAATCGGTACTTCCGGGTTTATTGAATGTCCACTTCCGGTTTACTGATCATTACGAAAATAACGTAGAGACAAAAGTAGACCTGTTTTGTATTGCTCAAAGACTGGTCTATCCAATTATATAATTCTTGGAAAATGTCATTTTTTCCGAAAATCGACCTTTTCATCGTGTTCGGATACCTTAATCAAAACGAATCAATGTTTCGCATGTGACAGAATGGAGATAATGAATCAACCGACTCATCTTATATTAGATTGAATACAAGCATGAATTCAGATAGACATCACTCTAACTACTCTTTTGCAAATGTGGTGTCAAGTTTGTCGCATGGAGGCTTGGAAGTTATCTGTTGAACTGAAGACACCATAAGGGTATAAACAAATGTTACATAGCCCATAATTTTTTCATTATTTTTATATATCATAGTGAGATGAAAAAAGAAGGGACGTTCCTTCTCTCCTAGAAACGATTCTAAGATAATACAGTAACATCTCTGTCTGTTTCGATCAAATAAAGGATAGCGTGTTAATCAAATAATTTTATTTACAGCTTTGATTTACAGAAAAAAAATACTATTTATCATCTAGGTTAAGTGAAAAGTTCTATGTGGAACACCACAAGTATAGTTCCTCGAAATATTTCGGAGAAAATCACAAGAACAACTAACCGGCCGGTAAAGTCTGACGCTGGTACCGGGGTTAGCACCAGGAATCCACCGAATTCCTATGGTAAAATCTTCTCTCGAACGCTTGGCTTTCACCAATCTCTCCTCTAGACCTCTTCACACACACACACACACACAAAAAAAAAAAAAAAAAACTCAGAATCCACATAGGAGCCCAAATGCTCCAATGTGGATTCTGAAATTGTCGTTCAGCAAAAACTTCATTGGTCTACAGTTGACCGCAGGAATGTCCGTGGTCCACAAGGGAAAACAATGCAGGATACAAATCTGTGTCGCAGACACGATCAGTGCACGAAGACCCCTAGGAGATGCAATCAGCAAGGTCCATCAGTCGAAGCCAGATTCCTGAAGTGCTAGGACCGAAGTTAGCCTTGCTTCGCAAGGCGGGTACTTCATAGAAACCTCTCCACTAAAAGATTAGTGCACGGGTGGTTCTTTATCTGGACTAAAGGGCCACATGTCCGTTCTTAGAAGGAGGGTTCTCTACATGTCCATCTGTAAGCAATTACACTGCCATAAATCGTCACCGTTGAGAAGATTAGTCTGGAAATGGCAATTGTGGAGCATGTGAAAAAGAAACCACAGTGGTCAGGCCGGGGAGAAGCTGAATCATCACACTACAATTCCGAAGTAATTTAATATGAATACATTTTGTTAAAGGAGCTAAATATCAAAGAATTATTAAGGTATTTTAAAATACATTAAAAACAGCAACATTTGAAGCCTCCATGATCGAAGTTAAGGATAACAAAGTAATAACAATTTATTTATAAAAATAATAAAACTGAAAAATTGCTATAAAGGACAATTATTTAGATAATAGCATTGTTATATAAGTCTCTTAAATAATTCTATTCTACATTTAAGAAAATATTTATACTACATTCTTTATCTTTAATAGATTACAAGAAACATATTGCATGAAAACATTTTGTTAAAAAAAGGAATGCTAAAGCTTTAAAACCAAACATAATTTTAAAAAAAAAAATGTAAAAAATGTAAAAGTTGTTTTCATTTTAATTTTCGTCGGCAGTTTATTCTTTAAATGGAAGAGGAAATCTTAAAATTCTATTCATTTTGTAAATGAAAAATGTTGGAATTTAAGAGGTGAATAATTAATAATTATTTGTTATTTAAATTATGAAATACAACCCATAAATTTATATTATATATATAATAAAATTAAGTGTAAAGGTAATTATTTGAGACATATTCATTATCCGCTCATAAAATTCCTCATCCCTTCACAGAATCAAACAAAATTCAACACATGCATTTCTTGGTATTTGGACTATGAAATATGCTATTAAAAATTGCCATGCTCTTTTAAAAGAAGCGAAGTGAGGGTCGAATGATTTTGCATTTTGTGCACTTTGAAGCTTGCCATTACACAACAAATATTAATCCTATTATTATATTAGATTCCATTTTTGCTCAATACTTTATTTATTACTTGCTAGTCCTGACGCATGGCTGCCACAGAAGAAATAATCTTGGAAAATATCGTGTGGAAGTTTGGAATGTTTAATTAAGAATGATATTTAATTTCTTGCCCGCAATGAAGGCATTCACTGATATTGCAGGATATATAAAGCAGAAGCATAAATGGAATTTATTATATTTTTATTTAATCTATTCTGCAAATAAATATTCATTTTTATAAATTAGATTTGTGTATTCTTGTAGAATATTAATGCTTGGTGTTGTTTCAGAATGGTAATGAAAGAAACATTTTATTGTTATCTTGTCATTCATTTAATATTAGTTCAGAATTCTCAAGTTTAA
Organism: Argiope trifasciata; assembly: GCA_026543055.1. Lineage (NCBI taxonomy): Eukaryota > Metazoa > Arthropoda > Arachnida > Araneae > Araneidae > Argiope > Argiope trifasciata. Next base: position 609,085 of record JAPMOQ010039775.1, read on the forward strand.
TATTAAAAATGTGATTAAAAATATATTAAAAAAATGATTAAAAATAGAATATATATTTATACCATAACAACTTTAATATAAATGAAAAGATAATTTTTTGATAACTAAAATGGTGCAAAAATATTTGTACTATTATATTTTCGGAAGTTACAGCAAAAACGCTAAAATTTTATTAAAAGTTTAATTAAAAATTTCAAACCTATTGGATTGGTTCCCCTAAAACTTTCTCGCACACTCCCTAATAAAAGTATTACCTCAGAGAAAGACTTGCATTGCATTTATATAGAAATGCTGCAAAATATAAACATCTAGCTTCTGCATTCATATAAAATTACTACGAAATATTAACTTCTAGCTAGAATTTAGCATCTTTACTGAATCTGCTGTGTCTTCTTGGCGAGTTATTTGGCGATTAATCCATGGTTAATAGATATGGTAAATAGATCTGAAAATAATTTAATACTTTAGATAATTATATCATACCTCTAACCTTATCGTAAGTGCAAGCAATATCTTCTCAAAGTTTTATCTGAATCGGATGAGCGGTACGGCAGCGAGTAAGAGACATATAAACATACATTTTTATTTTATAGATTACACATTAGGTCATTTTACTATGCCCTATAAACATCCCGTAACCACAATTGATAAGTAATCGAAGTTTTAAATACAATTTGTTTAAGCAGTAACATATATTGAAAAATAAACATTGTCTGAACCTCCGATACAGCTGATAATATAACTATAGAGCCGAAAATAATGTTGTTAATATATAGCCGTAAAATTTTATTTAGGATGTGAATTAATATGTTATGCAAAGAAACATTGCACTAAATCGGAATGATACTTAGTTATGTAAACATAACTTCAGCAACTATTTCAAACGCCTCAAGATATGTGTCACTCTGAATTCAAGTAACTATAATGTAATACAATTTATTCTGGAAGGATTTGATTTTATTAGTTTATTACCTCGGAAGAATTTTCTTTATTTATTATTGCATATTATATATGAAATAACTAATTTAACTTCTCAATAATATGATATGGCATATTATGTAGACACCCGAGTTTCGCATGGCAGGTGCTTTTATTAAGTTGTAAATAAAATAAAATCACATTGCTAGTTGAAAGTTATAAGCGAAATTTAACCCTTAAGAGGTGAGGTGATATTTTAGGACTTAACTGAGGAGTTTCGGTCTACGAGACCGCATTTCATTTCCATTCAAATTAAATTTTTTAATGGATGTATTTATTTGAAAAACTGCCCATATATTTTGCAGATGTTTTTCTCGATATGTAAATAGGTTTTAGAATTTTTTCACAATATTTTATGATTGAAAAAAGTGAATGCGTTGGAATATACATTTTTTTCTCAAATTACTTGTTAAAATAAATAATATTCTGGAGAAAATATATTACTATATTAATTATATTAATATATTATATTAATTTTTAAATTACATTAATTTATCAAGTATATAAAAAATAAAAAAAAATATCGTGTGAAGTTCAACAATAATAGGAGAAATGCAAAATTCTCAAATCGGTAAAATTGACCTTTTTTTATTGGCTTGTGTGACTTTCATCGCACTGTTTTCTAGAGCATATTAAACATACAAATAAAGAGATAGTATCAAAATTAACCTATGAGTTCTATATATTGTTACGGACCTGTCATTTTGCTTTCCGGCGTTATGACTGTCATCGTAAAGAAGGCAGATTTACAATAGTCTGTATTGAATAGTGATTGGGTGTGACGTCAGAGATCCCAGATCTTAGTGACAAGCTTGGCGAACATTTGACAACTTGGCGGCTTTGCCGACAAAATGGATAATACCCGAAACAACGAGAATTTTCCCGATCCGTCCATGAGCAGCCGAAATACATCCAGAATGCTCCTAATTGGTCCAGAAGATCTTAGCCCCGCCTTCCGTCACTATATAAGGCAGGCAGTCTGCGGAGTGTGTTGAAGCTGAACGGTCTAGTGTTTAATCGAGAAGTGAAGAAATGTGGCCTAGTTGAATCAAGAAGACTTGTATAGAGATGTCTTGAAGCTGAACGAAGTATGGCGGTAGTCGACCTAAATAGAGAGGTCTTGAACTGAGGAATCCTGAACGGAGCATGCTGGTTCGCTGTGTGGCGAATTCTGACGAAGCCTGTGTCGTGTGTTGTAGCCCGTTGTGTCTGTTTCGTCGGGAATGGAGCTGCCCTGAACTGAGGATTAGTCCCTTTGTGCGAAGTAGTGAATAGGCAGTGAAGGCAAAAAGAGACAGAGGAGAAGTTTCAGCCTGTTCGGGAGAGACCTTCATGGGTGTAGACAGAATCCCTTAAAGATTCCCTCTCCTGCTAAATCCTGTCTGGCTGCTTTGTGAGCTGCGGTCGTTGTCATTACTGAATTTCTGCCTGTGGACTACTGTTGTTATTGTGGGCTACTGTCTATAGTAGAGTACTGCTGTGTGCTGTCCTGTTTGTCGCCCCGGCTGTAAATAGTTGTCTTTATATATAGTAGTGCTGTAAATAGTTGTTGTCTTTGTGCTGTCCTGTCTTTGTCCTGTAAATAAACGTCATATGTGTTGCTTCGTCTACTAAAGGACTGATCGTTGTGGGTTCATCCCTTCTCACACCATACTCACCCACTTTATAAGTAAAAGGAACCGGATAGATTTAGATAGACAGGAAATACGTAACAATTTATGTTTCTCTAGATATATTAATATATTTTATAAGTTTTTCAAAACACATAATCACTAGAAAAATTACTAATGTGTGAACATACACATCAGAATCAGTTGAATGCAAACTTCAAACACTTCTTTATAGTTCTCCTTAAAACTAAAATCATTTTCTGCTCCATTTAAACGCGTCTGGAACACTGCTTCATAATAGGGTCATTAAATTTAATAATATTTAGTGACCTAAGTTTTAGCACTATCTGCTGGACCTTGTTTATCATTGCAATACTAACTGTGAGATGCGGTCTTAGAGACCACGCACAAAGAAATAACTGAATTATTTATTAAAAACCATCCGCTGAAACCGGTTTAAAATTGCTCTTATATTGAAGGTCATGAAAGAGGAAGCTACAGGGTCAATCTGTTTATATTAGCTCAAAATAGAATATAGTTGACCGAAAGTCCATCGCTAGAGGTTTCACAGACAGCACGTCCCCAAGTAAAAGGTTAAGCTCATTGAGCGTCCACTGCTACACTCCCTCTCCAGTGAGACGAACGATATATTCATTGTTGTTTAGTGGTAATGTTGATTGCTACGACAGATTGGCTGTTAATTTTAATGAACCTTTATAAAATTCTTCGGCAGATTATTTATCAGTTTCTTTTTTTATTTATTGACTGATTATTCATCGCTATTTTTTTTATTCTTGCAGATGAATCCCCAACAGTTACCCGAAAGTTGCTTTTTGTTTGTTTATCGTACTAGGTCACCAGTTCAGCTGTTTGAGATGGCATGGGTCGAACTCGCAACGGTTGGGTTCGTATCCACCTAACATTACAACAAGATAAAATTGATCACTCCATCGTGTGGTTATTATCTGGCTGATAAAGCTTCTACTACAAAATAGATACATTTATATATATACAAAAATTATTTGTATAAAATTATAAGATTTATTATTATTTGAATCCTTATAAAAAATGTTGCTGAAAATTGAGGAGTGTAAATGTGCTTAAGATGTTCCATAAATTATTATTTACTTTAAATTAAATTCGAATATCAAATTCTGTAATTCTATGAATATTTCCGACACAATCAATGCAATGGATTTTCAATTCTTATAATATTAAGCACATAAATTCTTTGAAAGAAGAACAATGTCGCAAAAAAGTTTTATCTTCCAATATGAACAAAAAAATCCTCATCAAGCGACGAAAATAGCTTTTATTTATAGGAGGCAAATCTGAGGATTACGTGCATTTTCTACTTATAAGACTACTCCATTTACACAATCGGATTAGACGTAGATGTTCCGGAATTATGTGCCCGGAGCACCATATGTTTCTGCTGGCAACGTCTGCACAGAATTTTACTAGAGGAAGATTAAAATGACTGCCTGTTTCTAAATGAATTGAGGTTTATTTTAATTAGAATTTGGACTGATGTGACGGGTTATAAATATTATTTCAGCTGTCAATTTACACTCCTTTAAAGCCTGAATCAGTCCTGAAATACCGGATTTTCTTGGGAAATAAATGTTTAAGACTAAGACAGTTAATTTTGAATACAAATATATTCTAAATACATTAAGTTTTTTTATGGGCAATTAAAACATGATCGTAAATGTTTAATGCCTCCACCACCACAATGTTGGTGGTGGAGGCATCATATCATATCACATCATATCTGTAATATATTTCTAAACTTAACAAATAATTCGATATTCTATTATTTAGTAATTCATCTTCCATGTATTATATTATTTAACAATTCATCTTCATGTGTTATATTAATTAGTATTCATCTTCCATGTATTATATTAATTAGTATTCCTCTTCCAAGTATTATGTTAACTCTTCTGATGTTTTGTTTTAATTTAAATTTTTTGATTCCCAATCAGAGGAATTGATTAACATTTCAATATAAATTAAATTTTATTAATGATTGGGAAAAAATACATATCATACACTTCGCCAACTAAAGATTATTTCTTTTGTAAAATTGAAATTTGAACTCCAAGCCAATTCCATAAAAAATAGATTTTGTAATTTCAGAAACAGTTGATAAATATGCTAAGATTAAAAAAGTGCCTAAAGATTAAAATACAAAATTAATAATTTGGAAATTTCTCGTCTTTGTCGCTTTTTTGACATCAACGCCAATTAACGCTGTCGTTATTTGAATTAACAATTTTAATTCCGAAAAATCTCAAACTGATTTAAATAAAATTTCTTCGCTTTAAATGCTAAAAGAAGGGGTTTTAATTTTTTTTTAGTTTATTTTGGTATCACATTTTTTAATCGGTGGTGCAAACTCAGTGATTTACTTTTTTAATGCATAAATATTTGCCAAATGCATATTTCGAATGTTGATTTAAGTGTAATATACCTATTTATTGTTAGAAGAAAAACTAGATAAATTCCAAAACATGCATTTCAAGGTCAGATTTTTTTTCAAAAAACATCATTTTTTTGAGATAATTTTATCCGATATGCATTGTTCTAAATCAACACATTAAAATTCCTCTTTCGTTAAAACACCGATATTCTACGAGATTCTTTTTTCTTTAACTGTAATATTTCTTATCTTTAAATCATAAGGTACTAAGGGCTACTGGCTACCGAACAACCCCTCCAAAAAGCAGATAGAGAGTAGCATGTCATCTGCAGCAGGTCACGCGTTGCCTTTGTACTCACCAGCATAATGAAAAACATATCCTTGGAAAGGCACCAAATAGTCATTGCAAAACTTCTAATATCCATATCTGAAGTGCAGCATGGGGAGAGATACTCATGTTAGCATTAAAAAATTAGTTACTTCCCATCGGATAGTATATTTTCTTGTAATGCTATCATTTTTTTTTTTTAATTTTGCAAGCTGTGCGTCTTGAAGTAAGTTAATGCAGATCAGAAATAAAAGATTAAATTATTACAACTGGCCTATCAGTGAAGGATGCCATAATAGCCTTGTTCTGAATGAATAAAAATTTTGATTTCGATTCATCTTTTATTTTAATATATGAACAATGAAGCCCGATTTGAACATTTCTTGAGTTTTCATGCTAAACAATATGTGATGGTAAGTTCATAAGCCATATAACAACTTACTGACAAGAGTTTACACTTTTGTCTAGTGGTATATTGCAAGGCTACGAACCCAAGGGTCACGAGATAGAGCCACAAGAATGCACATTGGTGACCCTGGTTTTGAGCAAACAAACACAACATTTGCGGCACCCTCTACCGGTAGAAAAATTCTCTATAACACTTGGAGCGACAAAAACGGCCATAACGCTTGGTGCGATAAAATCGTTCATCATCCTCGATAAGAATTAATGTCTTGGTAAGTTTATAAGACAGATAACAACTTCCGGACACGAATGTACACTTTTATCTAGCGATTATGTTACAAGGCTACTGATCCAATGGTCTCGAGTTCGAACATCAAGAATGCACAAACAATTATGTTAAATCTCATTGCATAATCAACATATCTAAATCAACAGAAAAACTTAAACTAAATAATCTTCTTATATTCCAGGTGGCCAAGATGGTTTTGATGGTGGTTCTCGCATTCGTCATTTCCTGGACGCCCTATTTCCTGGTGAGCATCATCACACAATACCAGGCGCAGAATTTCATGGAGCACCATAATTTCTTTTTCACAATGCTTTGCATCAATCTGTTTGCATTCATCAACTCCTGCGTGAATCCGTTCATCTACGCTGCCATGAGTACTCGATTCAGGAACGGATTTCGGCGCTGTTTCCGGTTCATTTTTATGTGGGCTCTGTGCAACGCAGGTGCAGAAGAGGAGAATTCCGCAGCCCTCAATCCGGCCACTGCAGAAAGAAATGCAAAGCGGGTCCGCTTTCGATGCCAGGTATGGTTTTTATTTTCTTGCGTGCAATGTATGCATAGTAACTAGTGGAATTGGTCTTCCCAAAACTATCTGAAAAAAATTATATCGGAGAATTTATAGCATGATATTAGTTTATAATAGTAACTAAATATTTAATCTTGGCGTGATGTTAGCATTTTTACTGAATCCATTTTATTATCTTTGGCGAGATTATGAGCGATTAATCTCCTGCATGCAGTTAAGGTACCCGACTACGTTAAAATTACTGGTAATCGACTACATTGGCGACTTTTTTTCCATTGTTATTTGTTCTAGTTTAGACTTTCCTCTTTCCGAAACATGTTATATTTTCTAGGAAAAAGAAGGCATGACCCATCATCCAAAGTCTCATATTTTTCAACTGTAATTTGTCTTTAATTTAAGATTTCTTAGAACTTTAATTTTCATAAAAGTTCTCCACCCTTATCTCAAAATGTAATTGAGGTAATTGCATAGAATTTTCAGCTTGTGTTTTAAATAATAATATCAATGAAAGGAACTAAAAGTTTTATCGTTGGTAAAATACTTTTTCATTTACAGGAGTTTTTAGAAAAATTAAGTAGTGAATTAATGAAAAAAATGCATTTATACGTATATTTCTACCCATAAATTCTTTGCATCTCAAGTTTCTTTTTAGATTTTGGTTCATTTTATTCATCAATGAATTCTATAACAGTGTGTACAAAGAAAAATAGGATTGCTGGATTACATTTTTTTAGAGTGTTAACCGTTTTGGTTAAGTTTCATTAAAATGTATCACAAATTGGCTTATTTCTCAAAATATATTATATTTTCAGATAATTTTATTGCATTTATAGTATTTTGTATTGTTTTTGACAATACATCTAAAAACTATAATTTTAAACAGTTTTTCAGAAATCGAATTTTTCAAAAATTTTCCTTCGAACGTAGTCGGACACCTTAACAGTATTCGATTACCTAATTTGTGTTTTTGATCGCCTTTAATCATATCAAAAATAATCAAAAACTCCTATGCCAAATTTGGTGTTATTAAAACAGTGGGATTTTGAGGTATCCCTTCACAAATTTCTGAAATTACAGATTGATGCATGTTCACTACTGGGTGGATTTAGCTCTAAGTTTAATACATGTCTTCGCTATAGATGTTAAATATGTATACCAAATTTTAGCAATCTGATTTTTTTTGTTTTATGTGTTAACTTATATTCAAACCGACGAACAGACAGACTTTCTCTGAGTGGATTTTGCTAAAATTTGATAGAAATCTGCAAAACATTTTTGTTATACATCTTTTAGATATACAGATAATCATAGATTCTGTCATAGATAGACAGAAACTTCCTAAAAAATGTGTTTTTCGATCTCAGCGAAGATTCGTCAAAATTTCCAGTTCGAATATTTTGACGGTCACTATAGTTACTCTATACTATTTATTATATAATTACATCTCCAGATATTGACGAACCTGCAAATTTCAGATTTCCATAATGCTAAAAATCATATTTTTGAAATTTTCTGTCTCTTTGCTACTCTGTGTACACGATAATTCTGATACGTTTTCATTTAGATACAGGAAATTTTGTGTATAGTGTTTCTAGAATATTTCTAGATTTCTTCTAGGTGCTGAAGGAAATTTATATACTGTATTATCTTCCGACTGGCTGTTCAGTACAAGGTAACACATAACTGGAATTATAAAGATTTTTAAAAACTTTAAGGATGAAACACATATTGATGATGTCGTGTTCGTGTTTCCACGAAAAAGGGGGTGCAGTAACTTCTGAGGGTAAAGACCCCTGAGCACGCAGAGGGCAGAAGTCTGACTTCTAGCTCAAATGAAGGTTACACACACATTCGCTTGCACCCCTTTTTACAGCGGGGCTCATTCATACACCTCACAGATAGAACACAGAACAATCATGCCCAAACCGGGCTTGAACCTGGGACGCCCAGATCACGGCGAAGACACGCTACCCTTAAGCTAGGACAATAAAAACATATTAGAAATACAATGTGGTAAACATATTTAACTTCCAAAACGTTATTATGAGAGGACAAAAAAAAAACATATTAGAAATACAATGTGGTAAACATATTTAACTTCCAAAACGTTATTATGTGACGATAATGGCATGACCCACTGAAAGGGAGAGCAGTAGATTTTGAGGGTAAAATTCCTTGAGCACCTGAGGGCAGAAGTCTGACTTCTGTCCTCAAGTGATCAAGGATCTTTACCTCATATGAAGACGGCAGCAAAACCCCTTTTACTTGGGATGGGGGTGGGACTCTTTCACATACTTCACAAATAAAATACAGAGTAAAGAACAAGCATTCTCGAATATGGAACGTCTAAATCAAAGGGGTGATGCGCTACGCTTTGCCCCAGACGCCAGGGATGTTAATATGTATCTGAAATAAATTAATCGAGAGGTTTATCGACTGCCTCTCTATCTGTACATCCTCATGAATATATAAAACGTGTGACTAAAATATAAAGAATGACGCGGAAAAATGAAATATAATACACAGATTTATTTTATAATTTGTAGTTCTTATCAATTTTTGAATCAAAATTCATCAAAAATTTTTTTGTCTTTCAATTTGTACATTATCGTGTGTGTTATGGAACTCAGAAATCTAAAAAGTAAGATAAATTAGATGTATGATTTTGCTATTACGTTTATAATTGTTTATCAAATTTTGAACTCCTATCGATCGTCAAGGTGGTGATCAAAATGCACACTCTGTTTTCTTCACTATATTTCAAATGCCAAAATACTAAAATGCAAGATTCTTAAAATAAAAACATTGCCCTTGTGGTATTCGCAGTCTTATAAAATATTCACAATTTTGGGATGGTTGAGAATTTTTGATGGGTATGAGGAACTTTCGTAGTAGCCTGTAACAGTATTACTTTTTTTTCAAATATTTTTCTTCTTTATGTTTTTAGATATCTTTCGACATCAACATCACATTTCAAAAATTTTACTCCACTTTGAATTCTTATTTCTCCGAGCACATTGATTACAGAGACAATGGAATTAATCATCCATTATCGTTCCACCGTTTAAGAGAAAATAGCCTAATTTGATTCCTACACAATTTGTTACAGCAGAGAGATGAGAAGAAAAAGGAAAAAATTGGTTCTTTGGGTTTACACTTATACGTTTAAATTTACACTCACTCAATACATTACCTTGGAATTTTTTGTGAAGTAACCGTCTTTGCTTCAATGATATAAATATTTTGTAAGATTGGTTAGTAGATTACTTTTATTAAACATGTGATAAACTTGTCAATATTTAGAAAGTGTTTCGCACGCATAATCTTTCAATTGCTTAACAGACAGAAATTTGATGATACTGCCTCTGGATTTTATGGAAGCAGTGAAAGAGCTTTCTTTCCAATTGAAAAATCCTATTAACTACCATGTATGCAAAATGTAGTCTTTCATTAACTTGATGCAACCGCGTGTTATTTGGGTGTTACTCTAACTTTATCCCTCATAAGGTACATCTTGTCCACGGAAGAATAATATTATCCTGTAATAATATATTTGGTACAGAAAGTGTTTGGCACTATATTTATATAATCCTTTTAATAAAGTTATCATAAATTGGTTGAGTAACCTGTCAAATCTTAACTTTTTTTCAATAGATCCTAAATACTTGTATCCAAGATCTAAGCGTCGAAATAAATTACGATCGTGAATGTCTGTATAAAAGTTCTGCATCAAGAAAGTCGATCAACAAGATTTTCCTGTAACAATCGATTTGGTAAATAAAGTATATGATACCGTAATTCTGTTATTTTAAAAAAGAATCATTCTCTCCTGAGTAAACTGGCAAACTAAAACATCTTTTAATGCTTAGGCTCTGAATGTTTATTTCTAGGATCGAAGCGTCGAAAGAAATTACGATCGTAAATGCCTGTATCCGGGATCTTAGCACTAAAGAAGGTCATGACATTGAATGTGTATATACGGGATCTGAGTCGAGGAATTTGATCAGGAATTTCTTTTGAATATAGCGTAATTAAGATTAACTATCTCTGATATGTTATAGCAACTTTAAAAATTGAAAAGTTAAATAATACTTTAGTGATAATCGACTAATGTTTTTCCCCTCCAAAATCCCATTATTCTAATGATTACCATAATTCAACTGGACTTATATGTTGATTTCTCTTAAAGCTCTTTTCGAATCTATGACCATGATAATGACAAATATACGACCTTCGCAGAATCAAGGGGTAAGAAATTCAGAATGCTGAATTATTCAGGTTTACCAAAAGCAATCAAATGGATTATTGAAAGAAATAAACCAAGATTTTCATTTAATAAATCCTCACATCAGTTTGAATGATTTATCTTTTTGAATATTGATTAAGAATGGACCAATTTCAATTTATCTAAAACATATAAATATTCAAAGAAAAAAATACTAACATTGATTTTTTTTCAACTGATCGATTCATCTATATTGTGAAGACATTTCGTTTCCATTGAAGTTTCGTGATCTACGGCTCTATGTGACCTATGATATTTGTAGTAGATAATCGTTACCAAAAGAAATTGTTCGTGAATTCGAAGATTAAAAGAGCCTCTCACTTTTTAATCTTTAATACCTGTTTTCGCTTCATTTTTTGCCTTCTCCCGAACTCGTTTAGCGTGCCAGTTTTTTTCTTTTGTTTTCTTCCTTTCAGTTTCTAGTAAAGTAATTTTTTTAAAAAATATTTTCTAAGGTAATGCGAGTTTTTTTGCACCTAAATATAATTTTTTGAACTCCTCGATTTTTTTTTTTGACTTAGTGGAACTTCATGACATATTTATTTGATGAAAATATTTTCTTTGCATCCATGTTAAAAATGATTTTTTATGACAGTTTTTAAATGTTTCTTTCTTTCAATTTCTAAGGATGTTTTATTCAATAATTTATTTTTATATTGTATTATGATATTTAGTAAACAAATTTCATTAAAAATTTATTTATAGCTTTTACATGAAGCAGTTTAAGACATTTTTATAAACACAGAATATGACCTTTTGTTCTACTAAATCCATATAATAATCGATCCCTTTTTAAATTTGTTTTCTAATGTCTGATATTACTCGGAAAAAGCTTTCTAAAAATGGGGATTTATTAAAATGGAAAGGAATGCATTTGATTTTTGATCTTTCTTTTTTTAGTTATGTGATTACAAAACATTTACCCAATTCGCTTATTTAATTTTTATGCATATTTAAGCTACACCTTTATGTATGTTACCATACAAATTTCAATTCGGAAAATTCACTGCATTATTTTGATTGAATATATAAATAATTCATTTCTGCATTTGAATGCAGTCTACTTTATTCTTTTATTTCTTTCAATTATTATTCTAGCTTAAGGCAAAAGTCGGTTTATTTAAATGCATTTTTGCTGCTGTTTATAACGTTTTTTCATTTCAAAGTTAAAGTGAAACATCGGAAATCAGTTCAATTTTTTACGGCTATACATAAGATTTTCCTTTGAGCGATTTAGAAAATTCTAATTATTTCCTTTATTATGAAGGATATTATTTTCAAAACAATATTTCGGAAATACTTATTGGGACACATTAAACTTTTCATCTCAAAAATGAATCCAATTAATTCTTTTGAAATAATAAATGTGAATTTTTGCTTATTATGTTTATAAAATGTTTACTTTTCACTTTACGAAGGGACAGTATTATGTTTGATTGTCAGAAAATTCGAACTCAACATTTTGGCAGATATCCATGCTTAAGAACTCCACACTTTTGGGTGTCTTAAAACCCTTGACTACTGATTTTATTCCTTAAATATTGATCATAAACATATGCTGTCAAATCGCAAAGTTGCGTAAGGAGAGGTGAAAAATATTATGAAATCAATTAAAATTTTTAGGCGAATGTACTTTTCAAAAAATGCACAGATTAAATTTTTTTACATATCCCGTATGAAATAATTCGCAGTGAGTAAAATGTGCCGCGTGCTCTAATAAGGACACGTAGAAAATCTCAGAATTTTATCGGGAAAATTTTCAAAGACATGTTAAAACAAATTTGACGAAGAGTCAATCAGAAATTAAAATGCTAATGTTTCAACTTCAGAGCAGATGGCGCAATGCAGGAAAGCATCATAAGGAAATAAAATACCCTTCATATTTTTAGTTTTAAACACAAAATTTAAAGTCTAAACTTCCTGCAAAATACTTCAAAATTTTATATCACGAATTGTGTAATATAACTTAAAAAAGCACAGTCAATGAGTTTGTAAAAAAAAAACTTATGTAATTTTTTCCTTTACACTATGAAATGTTACTTTTAAGTTATTATTTCTACAAATGTAATAGCCTCGTGTTGCTTTACAACGGGACGTTAATATAACTAAACTAAAAAAACCGTTCTACAAATGTAAAACCGTTCTTTCCTTTAAGTTATTATTTCAAGAAAATTTTAATACTTTTAAATCGATCTATGGAAAACTTATTTATTAAATTATTACTTTCTTTGTTAATTTATATTTAACCGCTAAAACACGAGCATCCAACATAAATTTTCCTGTTCCGCGAATTCATATCCATTCAAAGTTTTTTTTTAAGTCAGCATTTTAAGTAATTTCATATCATAAGTTGCTGAAATTTTGTACATGATTTTCTTACAGGATAGGCACATTTTACTCATGCGAAAAAAATTTTGTACGGGGTCCGAATAAAAATTTAAATTTTGTATTGTTTCAAAAATCAATCCCCTAAAAATTTTAATCCATTTCACAACATTTTGCATCTTTTATACACATGTTTGGTGTATAATTTTATAAGTATATGTTTAGATTTCTATCAACTATTTCTCCGAAATCCATTGAAAAGGAAGTTTGCCTGTTCGGCAGTATATGTAAGTTAATGCGATAACTATAAAACGGAGAAAACTATTTTACCCTTAACTGGAGTGGTGCAGCTACAAGACCATATTTCCACTATACTCAAAAATTTTTTTCTAACGAATGTGTGGGTATATATATATATATATATATATATATATATATATATATATATATTCATTTGGATTCTTTTTCTATTGGTTATAGTTTTGATTCAATTGTGTACCTTTTTGCTTGGCTTATTTTGTTAATTAATTTATATTTTAGTTTTAATTCTTAAACTTGTTTGAATCCATAATAATTTTTAGTTTTGATTCCAATTTTAGTTTTTTTCCGTAATTAGTGTAGTTTTTGTTTCATTTACATAATTTTATTAATTATATTAATTTGAATTTGTTTCATTAATTGGTTCATTTGCCTTTCATTTTGTGAAAGTTTAATTAATAATTGAATTTTAATTTCGATTTCAACCTAGTTGGTTTCGTTTTAACTTTTGCTGACCAATAAATGGGTTTTAATTGTTTTAATAATTTTATGATTATATATATATATATATATATATATATATGCTTTAGAAATTTTTCAAAATATGTTATTATTGAAACAAGTAAATGTGTTAGAACATACATTTTCTTCTCAAATTACATGCTAGAATAAATAATATTCTTGAAAAAGCATTTTACTTTTTAAATTATTTATTTTTCTAGTATGTAAGGGTTTGTAGGAAAAGATATAACGTAAAATTCAACAAATATATGGAAAAAGATTGGTAGTGTGTAAAATTGGCTCTTTTATTATCAGTTTGTGTTATTTTCATAGCACTATTTTTAAGGTATTTTAAACATGCAGGTTAAGAAAAAGTACAAAAATCTAGCCATAAATTATGTATATATTTCTCTTGGTATAATTATATATTTCATAAACTTCATGATTCATGATTAATTATATATTTTATATTTAATTAAAAATTATATTAATCATGATTAATTATATATTTCAAAATACATTATCACTAGAAAATAATAATTATGTTTGAACATGCAAATGAGAATCACTTGAATGCGAATTTTCTTTGACAAAAGTCTTTAGTACAATTATCCTTATTATTAAAATCATTTTCTGCTTCATTTAAAAGTCTCTAGAACACTGCTTCATAATAGTATCTGTGAATTGGATGGAATTTCGAGGCCTAATTTTTAGCGCCATCTGCTAAGCCTAGTTTACTATTTGTATACTAACAGGGAGGTGCGCTCTAAAAGACCGCGCTCAAGGAAATAACTAATTTATTTTAAAAAGCATTCGCTGAAAGTGGTTGAAAAAAGTGCATGTGTATTGAAGGTCACAAAACAGGAAGATACGGGGTCAATCGATTCCATTCAGCTAAAAATAGATTAGTGTTCATTGCTAGGGGTCTCACAGACCACACATCCCCCATTTATAGGTTAATAAATATTTGCGTACAGTCTCAATATCTAAATTGTAGAGCCCTGTCATATGTGGAATCAAATTCATCAAGCAGTTGTTTTTCCGTTTCGTACACACATTCGCAAGCATACAGAAAAATACGTACCCAAGCATCTATAGTTCGCAAGAATATAAATACGATAGATATCCGATGAAATATATGAAATTTCCTGATTTTGGGATTAATTGCAGTTGCATATCAATTTATATTCAATGTACTAAAAAGAAAATGTATCCAAAATACAAATTCGACTTTCTGGTATTCGTGTATTCATTACCTGATATAGATAATCGGCCGAAAAGAAAATCACAAAGTAGATTTACATGGAAAGTTAAATTCATGGTCAATATCAATATTTTGTAAGTATTGTTTGCTCATGCAATGTAAGCTTTCGTGGCTCTACGTAGGACCACAATTTTATGTATTGGTAGAGGAATAGTATCATTATTAGAGAGTATGCGTGAAAACTTTGAGGAAACTGTCACCATTTCTTCCGTGCTTTCCTTTTAATAAAACTTACCACTATTCTTATTTTAATAAAAAAAATATTTAATGTGATCTAATTTATCAACAACATTTCACAAAACAAATTTAGAAGCGAGCAAAAATAGCCAATAAACAATTAAGTATTTCATGAAACAAATTTGAAATGTATTTAGAAATAAGAATCAATTCTGTCATATTCATTTCCTATCTGTTAACATTTTATTTTTAGAGGACAAAAATAGTTAAAAAATAGTTATATCGAAAACAATTAGTGTCTTTGATAGAAAAAAAATTATTCAATCAAAGACAACATGTAAATTTCGTATGCTCATCTTTTTCTATTAAACCATTGGGAGTGGTTTCTCCAAAACTTTCCCGTATACCTTCTGATAAAATTCCCATCCCAAAGAATGGCTTGGAGGGAATTTGCTTACTCAAGTTACAAACTATTAAATTTAGTCGTGAATAGCATTTAACTTCACATCTTTGGCAATTAATCCCTAGGGTACCACTAATGGTATTCAAAAGTAGGATTTTTGCTTTAGACACAATTTGTTCAACCGATTTCATAAATAATAATAATTTAATTGTGGAAAAACGCAATGTTTTAAATATTGAGTAAGTAGTGATTTAAATAATGATATCAGAAATTTGGTATGAGAATTTGTGGCTACAAATGCTGTTTTGGGTCAAATATTTGTTTCAATTTGTTCACAAAACATGTCTAAAACACAAATTCTGATTTTTGATATTATTAACTGCATTCCAGGGATTAACTCACCAAGTATCACACGATAAATTCAGTAAAAATGCTAAGTTCAGACCAAAATTAGATTATTCTATTGTACGCCAGTAGCATGTAAAGCGGTCTCTGGCATGGTAAATTTACTAGAGAGTATGCGATAATGTTTTAGAGAGACCAATCTCACTGATTTACTTTCCCGATCCAGATTAATTCAAATTCACATTTTGCACTATTGGTAACAAAACACTAACACAATTTTTCTGTATATGATTTATAAAATTTAATATAAATTAGTGATCCTTTTTTTTTCCAAAATGGCTTGAAGTAAATATCTTGTATTGACTGATTAGTTAATATTTGATTTCTCCCTATTAAGGCTCATATGTCCTGCCTACTGACTCAGAGCTCTTCTGATGGAGGAAGTAACGCCAACAGTGAAGCCAGCATGCGTACAGCATGTACTGTGGATGCCAACGGTCGTCCTATCAGCTCCATCATGAGAGCCTTCACCAAAAAGCGATCCAGCCAGAAGATAATCGCTCAGTACATAAAGAAAACAGGGACCATTAGCTTGTCCAATGCCAACAACTTGCAGGTCAACATCCAGAAGAATAAATATGATTCTCTATATCCCAGGAACAGCAACAGCCTGCTGAGCCAGCTCTCTCCAGCCAAGCCTAAGATTGACAGAAAACACAGCTCTAGCTTAGGAGATGTTTCTAAGTTGAATCAATCAACTTCTGAGATTTCTTCAATTCCGCCAAAAAGATGTTTCTCTTGCCTGACAATCTCCAGTGACGGAAAGTGAAGAACTTGATATGATCATATCTGACTCTGAGTGATTGGAACATACTTGTATGTATTTTATAAAGAGTTGAAATGTGTGTGACTTACAAACATATACCATGCAGAGTTCATGGGACGTGTTCTTCGCCGGAAAAATAATGGTAAAAGACAATATATAATCATCGTTAAATCCCTGAAAAATCGGTTAAATTTTATATTGCAGGTTGTAATAATTAGCTTTATATATATATATATATAAACATTATGAAATGTTTGATTTTAAAACATTATGAATCAAATCAATATGATTTTTTGGAAGTAAAAATTAAAGAAAATGAGTATTTTATAGAAAATAGGGTAAAAGCATACTCCATTTTGCGAAAATACATGCTTCAAGAAATATCATGTATCTGTAACAATATTCCGAAGTTTTTTATCTGAATGCTGTAACAACACGAGCTTCATAGTTTTGTCACTATTCACACATAAATGAAATTTTATATATAGACATTTTGGAAAGTGGGAATGCATATCCTATCTTGATTATTTTTGGAAATGTTAATTCTAACATTAAAAAGAAACCTAGTGTTTTGCTCGAAAATTAAAAATTTATGTTTAAACATCAAAAGAATTTATCTTATTAATGATATCAATTTTTAGTGTAACTTTTTCTTGAGTTTTGAAAAAAAAATGCTTTATTTTTAACAATAATCCTTACTGTCGCAGCAATATTCGCATCTTTTTTCAGTTTTTTTTCATCAATATCGAATTACTCAATTTTACATTTATGTTGAAACCTAATAAATGATATCAATATTAGGTTTCATCACACAGAAAAATCTGATTGATCAGACAGCCCTTACACAGCAGTGGCGAAAATTGTATTTGACTCATAAAGGGCATTTCCTTCACTAAGGGTACAGCCCTTCACTTAGGAAATGCGTCCCGTCATCAATGGGAGGAGTCAGATCCCCAACTTTTTTGTATACCCACCAGTGTTGTGTGGGTACAAACAAATTTGTCATCCTCAATTTCGAGTCACTATTCCTCTCCTTAAACCTAGAACATTTTGAAACCTAAATAAGAGAAATTTATTTATTATTTACGGAATTAAAAAGAGAAAAACACTAATGAAAAAAGCAAAACTCAATTTCTGTGAATATACCCAAATGAAATAGATTGAGTAGACACATTTTTTTAAGTATATTCTATGTCACGAATTTCTATTCCATAAATGATGTTGAAAAATAATCATTTTACAACAAACCTAACAGGTGTAAATATATTAGTACCAAGGAACACGGCTTTAATGTGTGTCGCTCAATGAACTTATGTATAAGAAAGTTCATTGATACTTAGTAATGCCGCTAATTCCTACGAGCCAAGAAGTACTCGAAGGCAACTAATATTTAAACAAGGGTTATAATTATTTTTCTTCAACAAGGAAATAACTCTTAATATGAAGAATATACCTTTCTGAAGCAGAACATATCCCACAAAATATTTTTTTTAAAGTTATGACGATACTAAGAAGTTTCATCAACAATCTATTGAACCTACAAAGACGATAGAAGATACTGCAGAGACAAATACTAGAAATCTATATATTTATGAAAAGAGATTTCTTATCAGATGCTATACTCTCCGTAGAGATTTTTGAGTTCGAAAAAAATTGTGAAAAAGATACCCATCTAGGCAATAAGAATTGGAATAATATTTCTTAGGTCATAATCACTGAAGTGTACTGCATATATGTTTGATTTTATTTTCAAAAATAAATTCTGTACATTACATTGCACAACAGATGGCATATATTTTGCAGCTGTAAATTTAGGAGAAATGTGTCATCTCAAGTTATTTTATTATGTTTGTGATGGAACACATGGTACAGTTATTAAATATGCGTACAATAGATGCCATATATTATGCAGCTGCAAATCTTAGAGAAATATGGAATCTCAATTTTTCAATTATGTTTGTATTGCAAAACATAAAAGCACTGCAATATATATATGTGGAAATTATGGCATATATTTTGCAGATAAAAATCTAGAAAGAAAAATGTGGTATCTCAAAGTAAGAGTCTCTCTCAAGTCTCTATTTTTACAAATACATTACAGCTTCAAAATAAATGTAAAACCAGTGACATATATTTTCAGCTGTAAATTTAAGAGAAACGTGGCACCTCAAGTTATTCTATTATGCGTGTTATGCAAAACATTTTACAGCTGTAAAATATACGTACAATAGATACTATATATTATGCAGCTGTAAATCTAAGAAAAATGTGGTATCTGAAGGTAATCAATTATGTTTCTACTGCAAAATAAATGTAAAACAAGTGACATATTTTGCAGATGTAAATTGGAGGGAAATATGGTAGCTCCAGATATTTACATTTGTATTACTCTCAAAATTATTAATAATTAAGAATGTCTACACTGAGGATAGTTCAAAATCATACACATACTTCTATTTCATATTTATTCTTTTAAATAAGTTTTTAGAAAAATGAACAAATTTTTACTTATTTTTAACTATCGAAATCTTGAAAATTTTTACTGAATACGAGCTAGTATAATCTCACGCAATGTTTTCTAAGTGTACTCTTCTTTGAAATATCTCCAAAGCCCTTTTGCCACCAGTATGTTATACTACTGTTTGATTTATTTATTTAAGTTTTAATGAATTCTTTAAATTTTTTTGCCTTTATTTATGATTATCGGTAATAATCACTGACATCCAACCAAATAACTGTAATTGAATTTTCATTGTCTTTAGAATTTGTACTTGAGATATGAACTAAAATTTAAAAAGAGTCCTAAAATAAATTTATAGATGCCTTTTATTCAGAAAATTATAATTTTCCTTAAAAAATGTTCTTTTGCAAAGCATATACAACATTAAATTAACGCAATTTGTAGTTTATTTCTAATTTCTTAAATTTATTTATTTTTGATTTTCAGTGATTTTATATAGTTTTACATCGTACTAAATAAAAAATGTTAAAAAAATATTTTAGCTTATACATGATTGTAATGTCCATAGTTTTATAAAAAGGGATGCGTTTTCCCTCTTATGTAGCGATATTTATTTATTTTAAATGTAAAAAAATCGAAGAATTATGAAGTATTAAAAAATTAAAATTTTTTTGCAACAACTCCATTGCTGATTGCTGTTAAATTATTACATGTATAGCATATAATAAATTTGACAGAATAAATATTAATATACTATCAGAGATTGCAATTGAATCAAATAATTTGCTTGTAAACTCTCATTGCTAGATTAGTAATTACTGAACTCAGCTATTATAATATAGATAAAAATACTCTTTCCTCTTATTAATGATATTAATTCTTCAAAAGTTAATATTGACAGCATTTTAATGAGAATTTTCCCATTTCAACTTCGATTTGTAGGCTTATAAACTTCATTAAATGTGAAATGTAATGATAGAAAGCATAATCAAAGCTAGACTCTAAAGGACTCTCAGACACTTCAAGATATTTCGACTGAAATTTTGAGAATTGAAATAGCGTAGATGATATCAATTATTCTAAAGCGTATGAAGAGTCTGTTTAATATGCATAAAGCCACGACATGTAATTAAATTTAATAACTGCCCTCTTCATATAGGTTACTAATACTCCAAATACGAATTTTAGATCCTAATGTCAATCAAAATCTTATCACCTAATCAAAATCAATAAAACACCGAAAACAAATGAAAATTAAAATAAACTTGTATTTTTAAAAAATGAATTTGCATATATTCTATTGCTTTATGCATGTTTGTATATAGTTTTAAAAATGTCCTTTTATATTCATTAAATTTTTATATACGAGGGATAATTCAAAAAAAAGTTTACAAGGAGCAGTATTAGAGAAATACAAATTGTGAATAAAGATATTACTACCTAGAATGGGGATATATTCCGATAATTTTATAGCAGGTCTAACGAGCAGATAGTGTTAGTACCCAGACCTGAAACAGCGGCAATAATGGCAAGACGTCTAGATAGAAACGGCCTCGCACAGTCGTACGAAGCATTATACGATTTCTATGGGCCAAGAATGTATCGCCATCTGACAAATCGTTGCAGCGTACGGCAATGGGCAGACAACAGGTGACGAAACAGTGTGCTTGTGAAGTGGATAGAGAGATTTCTGGAAACGTTAAGGTGATATATCTGAAACCATCTCCATACAGCCCCAGAGACTATTTCTCTTTTCCAGCATTGAAAAAATACTTATCCGAAACAAGATTCATATCAGACTATGATGTTCAACAAGTTGCCGAAAACTGGCTCAATATCCAGAGACTTGATTATTACCAAACTAGTTCAGCGGTATGACAAATGTCTCAACAGATTTGGTGATTAGAAGAAAAGTCACCGCCACATATGTCTCTTAATTACCATCTCTGCCTATATTCAATGAAGCATTTTTCTTTTGTCTTGTAAACTTTGTTTGGATTACTACTCGTATAAAATAGTATATGAAAAAATACATTTTCCTCAGCCCTCGCTATGGTTTTATTTCACTCATTTTTTTTTCAATTTTGGCGTTCATAGACTTCTAAATATAATGAAAATAAGAAAATACATACGCCGATCCTGTTTATATCAGGGCTTTGGAGATTCCTCGTATAATTTCAAATATTTGGAAGAATTTCGGCAAACAAAAGCATCTATGTAAGAATTGGGACAGTTTATTATTATTTAAAAGAATGAATAGAAATCTCGGAACCAAGAAAAAAAACTGAAAATTGAAAATTAACAATTTCCAACAATTAACTGTATGAATGGTAGCTAATTAAAATCTTGCTTCCTTTATTAGTACTTATTGACTTGTTTTCATTACGTCAGATTTTCACTAGAGCAGTTATAAGACGGCCAGTAAGCAGCACATGTGCAGGAAGCATTTAAATTATGTTTGCTATAATTTCATAAAACAGACTTAGGCATTCCATGCTTGGCTTTAAATTAACATTTTGGCGTCACTGAAAATTTCTTTCCCCTTTTTTTGGGTAAACATTAAAATGGACGCAAAGAAATGTGGCAAAATAATAAAAATGATCAACATGCTTAAATTTGTAAAGCTATAGAAGAGGAATGGCACATAGAAGGTAAAACCTCTCATCAGATAGAACAATAAACAAAATATTTTGGAATTAATTTATAATAAGTTGTCAAATTTGTCACGCCAGATTCTACTAACGCATGAACATTAAGAAAAAAAAAATACTATAGTGGAATGCTGGTGTCCCGTCCAGACTATTATTTGCTACAGACAGAACAGCTCTTTTCAACCTTTCTACGCATGCACTGCCTACTGACTGGCATCTTATAACTGGCCGAGTGTTAACCCAACATTAGTTTCATAAAGTAAATGTAGAATGAACCGAATACATTTCTACTTGGCCAAATGAAGTATTATTTCATACCAGGAATAATATGGGAAAATATTCCTTTATGATAACGAGTATTATTTCTTTACACCTACATCCATCTATATTCTTTTTTTGAAATCGATGTATTGATGTCTTTGATGTGAAATTTTTTGTATTGTATAATATATTAATATATGTCAATATCTGTTTCCGCAAATATTTTGTATTGAATTGATGTATATATGTTTGAACCTGTGTTTGCATCATGCGATAACTACCCTAAACAATCACAGATAATAATGTCTACATAATACAAACATCTCTCCTTTAATTTTACCATTCTTTAATGAGTTCTGAAAATGTGTTAGGAATGCACAACTTCATAGTAATGATTGTATTTGATTGAAAAGTTGGTACATTGAGAAAGTCATATTCATACTGAACTTTTTCACTGATGGCTAAAGCTATTTTTAAGCATATTTCATGTTAATGTAATGGGGAAGCTTATTGTAGTTCTAATTCATGGGTTTTATTTCCAGAGCTAAGAGGGTAAAAAAATCTTTCAAACTATTGGAAAAGCTTTCCTTACTTTTATTCTTTTGTAAAGAATTTCAATAATCACAATAATTTGAACAGATAATTTTAAATCACTGTTAGGGTTATTGTATTTGTCAAACTTCGAATTGCATCGCAGTGATTTTAAACATTTCATGTGATAGCTGTTTTTTGTGAATTTATATGTCAAATACAAATTACTGTTCCAGTTGTTGCATTCATCCGAATTTTTGAAAGTTTATATTATACTATTACGATTTTAAGTTTCTCAAGAACTGATAAAGATTTCAGATTTTTTTATTATTATACTCTGTAAATATTATAAGTTAAGCGCTTTATTTTTAAATAGTTCGTGAGGTTATTAGATGTTTAGAACTTAGTACAACTTATGTCAACTCCATTTTTGTTTTACGTTTTTCAATATTGACACAGCTTTCTTGACTGCTCTATTTATATGCATGCACAATTACATGAGTTTATGTATTGATGGTGCTGATTCTATAAGTGTAATAAATATCTTTCAAAATGTTAGTGATATTTTTTTTAATATAGAATTTTAATAAAGAATTTAAAATAAGAATTTTAATAAAGAATTTTAAGAATAATAAAGAATTTTAATAAAGAATTTGTAAAGCCATAGAAGAGGAAAGAATAATAAAAGAAAAAAACCTCGCATCAGATAGAATAATAAACAAAATATTTTGGAATTAATTTGTGATAAGTGGCATGCTGGTGTGGCATTTTACTACAGAGACATGCTGGTGTCCCGTCCGGACTATTACTTACTATAGATAGAACAGCTTTTTTCAGCCTTTCTACGCATGCGTTACCTACTATCTGGCAGATTAGTAGCTAAAATTCATTAAATTATTATTTGATATACATGAATACATTCATTATTTATCAATTATATTTGATATACATCAATACATTCATACATTTGATATACATCAATACATTCATACATTTGATATACATTCATTAAATTTAATTCATTAAACTGGTAATATAAATAAGCATATTCCTTAGTCATTAAATATTATTTGATATATATGAATTTGCGCAGAATTTAAATCTATTATGGTCTTACGATTCTTAATTAATATAAAATTTAATTTTACCTAAATAATTACAATATATATAATAATTTTATAATATTACATGATTTGATTGACTGCCCTTGATATGTGTTATTAATTCCAATTATTTTAAATGCTGTGAAATAATTACTTTAATCCAACAAATAATTTTTAAATAATATGAAATGTAAAATTAAAAAAAAGATAATTGCCGATAAGATCTTAGTCTGCTTACTTCATTTTAAAACCCTCTGCGTTAGATTTTTAAATCATTATTAAAAATTCAAAACAAACACTGCACAGAATGTAATTCTGTACCATTAGAGAAGGAAAAATTTAAAAATGATGTTAAAATATTTCTAATAAATTATGATTTATTCCAAATTTATTGCAAAAAACGGTATATTTCAATTTAATGAAATATTAATCTTTGACCTCTTGGAATAATATACATTTTTATTAATATATTTATTTTTCTCTTGCCTTTAAAACTGTGTGAACAAAATTTGATTGAATGTGGTCCAATCATTTAATAAAGGAAGAAGAGGATACATACATATCTCAAAAATCTTGACTGCAGCTTTTATTCCTTAAAAATTGATCATAGACATATACTGCAAATTACAAATCTACGTTAAAAAAGGTGAAACATGGTATTAAATCGATAAAAACTCTCAGAGAATTAAACATAAATAAATACATAATAAAATTTAAAAAATACATAATAAAATTAAATTATGTAATAAATATAAAATTAAATTGCATAATAAACATAATAAAATTAAATAACATAATAAACATAATAAAATTAAATAACATAATAAACATAATAAAATTAAATTTTTAAACTGACCCCTTACGAAAAAATTCGCAGTGCGTATTTTTGCTTTATATAGTCTTTAATGTAAACGCAACTCAAAGAAAATTATTATTAACACAGGAATATGATTTACGTATGCTTATTCCTTCATAGAGCAACATAACATTTGATAATAAATAAATAATAATTATAATAAATAATAAACATTTGAACATAATCTGCACTCGTTATCATATTTTATTTTACTCATTCATTCATTTATTTCACCAACATTTTTAAGTAAGCATTTAAACAAAAACTGGGAAGAATAGGCAGTTATTACACCATTTACGATTCAGTTAGTGTTTGAATGTATAGCGAAAATTTTCTTTTCTTACTCTCATTAACTATTATCCCTGTAGCGCATTCATATGCATTCATCAATGATGTGAGAAAGGCTCACTATCATCTTAGCTGCTTTCAACCTGAACTCACTAAGTTGATAGTAAGCTCAGCTTGAAAAATGGAAGTAGGGTGGTCAAAAATTAGGTAAAAAATACCATGAACTAATGCTATAGGCACGTGGGGTTGTGATTAGGAAGAATAAGTACAAAAAATACCACATAGGAATATTTCAGGTCATTGGCGTAATGATTAGTGGGAAGTATACAAATATATCAGCGACAATTGATTGGCTGGCTGGTTGTGTGTGGTTTATTGGCGAAAGAGCCATACTCGGCTAAATTGCGCCAAGCATATAGTAAAATTAGAACAGACATTTAAAACAACATGATTTTAAAAGCAGACGTAAGTTATTGAAACCACATGAAATGTATCGAACACATGAATGTTAAAAAAGAACGATTTTAATGTAAGACAAAGCGGCAATTGAGCCAACGACTTCCTTATTTAAATGCATCTTTTTCATCTATACTTTATTCATCTACAATAAGCTCAATGTCTGTGTGAGTGCTCTACAGGCCAGACAGTTTGATCTACTGATATCAAATTTGACAAATGCATGCCTTGAAGATTGGGAATGTGCATCCGGGGTTCTTTTTTTAATTTTTAATTATTAATTAAAAACTAATTTTCCAGTCAAAAAAAAATTTAACCAGCGCTAAATAAGTAAGGCTTCAGTTTGCCCACGCCAACAGGGTTGGGCGTACCATATTTTCAACCAATTATTTCAAACGATTCTTTTATTTTATAATTTTTAATGCATTTAAAACAAAATATTACTAAATAATTGATCTGTTAATGATGAATCTGAGGAAATTTTGTTGAAAACTTCTTGAGATATTACATGGATTAAGAAAGATATTTTTTAATGCCCATAAAGTTTAAATAATCAGCGACATTGTTTCCAGTACTCATATTAAAAATTAAATGCTTCGCTCCAGTAAAAGCTGTTCTTACGTTAAATGCAGATTAATCATTTCCATTTTAATTTAAAACATGAATTCTACTAGTGCTAATAGAAAATTAGAGATATACATATACCGTCGTTACACCACTACCACAGGCATATCGAAATCATATGATTTGATGCGACTTTTGATTGCAATTTATTGGAAATTGTAAAACTTGGCAATAGACTAAAAAACAGAAATAATGGGAAGTAAGCTATTAACTTAATAAAGAAAATGCACTTCAATGCTAATTTTATATGTTACTAACGGCTTGATAAAATATGTTCACACCAAGAAATTTATATTATTTTTTTAACCTTTTTGAGAAGAATTTTATGCAACTCTATGTACACTACTATAAATACCTAGGCCGTTGTAGCCTGGTTGATAGAGCGTCAGACTCGTAGCTGAAAGGTCATGGGCTCTGTCCTCGTCTTGGCTGAAGACCGCCGTGTTGGCTAATGGCAGTTGGGGCACGTTAAATAGGTCGTGACTGCAAAGTCCTGCAAGTTCCCATAACAAAACGATACCTGGGGGGTACTGAATCGGGTATGAGTAGATCTCCGATTTGTATCTAAATTCTGACTTGCAGATGGATGAAAGAGTTTGATCGCCCCCTAAGAAGGGTTGTGACGTGTGTGTTCGAGCAAAGTCGTACTTTCACCTTAACGGTGCTCGTTAACAACGAAAGGCGCACACCTTTGCCTTAATTCGAAAGAGATCCGCTCATTCGGGTTTATTGGCATTAGACTCACCGCCACAAATTCCTTCCGTTAGACTCTTGTCATTCTAGAAGACAGAAAAATCCCTTTTCTTGATTTTTAAGATAAGATTTTTTTAAACTTTTTAGAATAACAATCTGTCAAACAATAACTTAATACTCAAAGATGACCAAAAATAAATCATTTTATTTCTGGGTCAAATAGAACGATTCATCATAATTAACTAATTATAATAATTATTTTAAATTAATATCTTATGCGCCGAAAATTACTAGCTAAGAATTCTTTACCCTCCTATTCTTTTAATTTATTATCTTGTAAATTGCTGGACGTTTATTCTTGGGAAAATCAATTAAGATGTTAGCAGTTCCGTTCTTCTCTAAGTTCATGGTTCTCGCATCGGTGGTCGTGATAATTAGGGAGTTTGCTTGCTAACTTTATACCGTGAGGAAGGAATTCCACTCACTTAGGTGAAACTACAGATTGGAAATTTTTAATATGGACGCAGTGGGAAAACACTCTAAATGGAAGGTCAATGTCATATAAATAGCACCTGTTACTTATTAAAGCTAGTTTTGAATCTGATACTATTCTCTCTTGGACTTAAATAATAGAATGTTTCAAAACCTTTACTATAAACTATTTGTCACTGAATTATTTAACACCATGGGATTTTCCATTCTACTCATTTTAAGTCATTATTCTGCAAGTGCGTCTCTTTACATTTATTTAGAATTTAAGATGAATGCATTTATTATAGTTGTTTATTTTAAAATACAAATTTTACCTTCTACAATCAAATCTGACACTCTTTCTTAGGATTCAGTGCTTCTATAAGGATACCCCTTAGGCAATAATATAAAAAATATAAAATAGTTGATTATATAAATGTACATACAGGGTGTTTCAAAAACCTTGACATCGACATTTGTTCGTTAAATATTGATCATAGTTATATATTGTAAATTATAAAGATGCAAAATGTTATGAAATCAATTAAAATTTTCAGAGGATGAAATTTTTAAAAGTTCAAAATTTAAATAATTATACAAACCCGTAAAAAACTCTTAGTGTGTAAAATGTGTCCCGTCCTCTAATAAGGTCATGTATAAAATTTTAGAACTTTATCATGAAAATTCTCAAAGTTATAAAGCTACATAAAACACTTTTCAATACCTGAATATGAGTTCATAAAGAAGAAAAATCCTGTCGGATGTTCGTGTTTTAGGGTTCGTAAACAAATTAACAAAGAAATAATTGATCGAATAAATAAATATTAATTTTGTTATTCATTGGTTCAAAAGTATTAAAACTTTTTAGAAATAATAATTGAAAGGAAAGATCCCATAACTTGTCCAAAATTTTGAAATATTTTATCACCTCTAAAAGGTGCCTTGCAATTCTGCTTGATTTAAAGGAGGTGGCAAATAAAACATTGTACTTAAAGGAGAGCCAAAAAAAAACCGTTAGCATATATAATTATATGCTGGGCTATTTTTAAATATGTTCTATAATTCAATATATGAAATTTTAAATTATCTGTCAAGAAGCATGGATTATTAAAATTTGCATTTAAAACTAAGATATAAATCATATTTTATTTCCATATGACACATTCCTGCGTCACTTCATCTGCACTAAAGATATAAACATTTGCATTTTTATTTGTGGCTAACCCTCCACCAATTTTGTTTTGATATATCTTTGAGAATTTACATGATAAAATGCTGAAACTTTTTCATGACCTTATTAGAAGATGGGACACAGTTTAGAATTACTTATTAAGGATGAGGCAAAACTTTTTCTGTGGAATATGTATAAAAATTTATATAATAAACAATTTTATATCGTATACCGAAAATAAAACAAAACAGCAAATCAAGTCCGTATTTCTTTAAAATCAAGTCAAATCCATTTTATTTTACTATTGATTGAGATTGAGAAAGTTGTGTTTTTTTGTTATTAAATTGTATTTATGTTATATATTTCTAGTATATGCTTACACTTTTAAATGTATCGTTTTCAGGGTAGGTTTGATTTTTTTATTTGTCATTATATGGTAGTTTTTAGTACATATACATCCAAATATTTCCTCGTGCACAGAGGGACCGCGGTTGCTTGGTGATATGGTCACGGCTTCGGAACCGGAGGGTTTAGATTCAAGACCCGTTTCTACCGAAGAATCATTGTGTAAAGGGGCACATTTGTCTGGCCAAACGTCCTCCTGCTGGTGTGGTGTGGAGAGGAGAGTGAAAGTTCAGTGTCGTCCTCGTCATCTGACCATGGTTCAAAATCACAATGTCCGTCGAAAAATAGCCCTAGCGCTCCTTTACAACTAAACTCCACGCGAACAGAATCGCGAGTAATAGCATTCTTTGGGTTTTTCCACTTCCAATCCATGATCTCATGTAAACAAAACTGAAAGATTCGAATCCGACTTTTCAAAGTTTAGTGATTTGTTGTTGGCGGCACTTATTATGCAAATTACGCATACTTAACTATTGGTTTCTTCGGATAGTAATTTCGTATTTTTTTGTCAAAATGAAAAGAAATTTTCGTTTAATGAATAAATTATTTATTAAATTATAAAATTGCCATTCTGGTCTAATACCTTTTGCCCTATTTTTGGTAGTAACATGATTACACGCTCATAAAAGTTTTGGTCTTTGCTGTAAAAAAAACTGATCGAGGTGGTTTTTGGCCTCCTCATTTGAAGGAAAAATTTTGCAAATCAGTTCTGGTACTGATGTACTGTTAACACATCTTCTCCACACATATTGGCTAATTTATTTCTGGCTTGAACAGCATTTTTACCTTTTATATAGCAAAAAAGCAAAAAATGACGAAAATGCTGTTTATTGCTCTCCATATTTAAAAGGGCACCATCCAAAAACTACTCCGAAGAATCAGCTGCACTTTTTCACACTCAAGCCTTGCTATATCAGCTCTTAAAACATAAAATGATTTTGCTGTTTAAGTATGAAATTGGGTGCGAAAAATGCAATTAAATCCTTTGTCAGGAAAAAACGAAATTACTTTCCGAACGACCCAATAGTATAAATACGTGTGGAAATAAAATCTGTGGGTTTTTGATGTTAGAATGAGGCTCGGATGATATAAGACTATGCGGTTGGCTTGCCTTTTAGGAATTTTTAAGAGGAATCGCTGCGTTTTTAGATTGAATGGTCGAATTCGAATCTGTTAAAGTTTATTCACAGTATGTGGTAATATTAATTTATTTTGAGATTTAACGTATTATTTCTTTTCTTTTTGCTCTAAGAATGAGCCTGTTGCCTTTTACTTAAATAAATATGAACTTTTATGAAAACTTCTTTTATCATTCTTCCTCGAAAATAAATTGCACTGCACAGCTTTGCTAATTTCGGATTAATTTATCCGGAAATCTAACAATTAGAAATATGTTAATTAGGCTATTGCGTACAAATTACTGCCAATCATAAGTATTCGATGTATGATTTCTTGGGTGGGAATGCGTATCGAGAGTTTGAAAAAAAAAATACTATGCATACCTGACAAAATTACTGCCAGTGAAGGGTCTTGACATTTGGCCAGAAATTGTATCAATTTCTTCGCGAAAGCTTAATCAACAGGCTAAAATGAAAGCTGGGTTATATTAATAATTTCAAGGTTAATAAGCCTTGTTAATCGATTTGAAGAAACTAAATATTTGAAGATCTTGGTCAATCCTTTGAATGAACTTCGTTTAAATGGATATCGTTCTTCTCAGGTATTATTTTAAATGTATGCCAAAGTTTCCGTCGTCTGTCTGCTGTTATTTACGATAAGTGCCGATTTTTTTCACTCCAAAAAAAAAAACAACACACCATATTCTGAAAACCAATTTTTCTGACTTTCTACGCACGCTCTATATACTGGCCATGTGCAAATCTGGCATAATAATTATAAAGGTGGGTTCACACGAGGCTTATTACTGCCCAAAGTCGTTGTCTCTCTGCTGTTGTCCCGATATTGACCTTGTGTGAATAGTTGCGACAACGTGGACAATGTATGCCCCAACAGGATAATTATTTACCATTGTCCCGTTGCGATCACGTGATTTTCCGGAAGTAGGTGCGATCCTCTGTTACGGGCAATAATAAGCCTCGTGTGAACCCACCTTAAGTTATTAGACAAAAAAAAAACTACTAGAGGGGATCTCTCACTGATTGCAAAATCATAGAATCTTTTTTAAGTTTGTCCTTTGTATTTTTTTTTTTTTCAAAAATCATCGCATGTTCTAATTTTAGAAAAAATTATTTATTTTGAATTTAAAGGAGATTCAGCAACTGTGACCCCTAAAGATTTCTAGATAAAACATTCGTGGTAAATAAATCTCCTAATTTTAGTATAAATGGTGAGTAGCTGTAACTGTTTCACAGTATTGTTTACATTGTTAACCATCTTGATTGGCGACTTCTTACGGCTGGCATCCCTGGTTAAGTAAGGGGTACATTAAACTAGGATTTTTTAAAAAGCAGTCAATTTCAAAGTCAGTATGTGAATTTGTAATAAGCAGTCGAATTTACTATTGTTGAAAAGAATATCAACAAAAATATATGAGTCAGTGTATGCGAACTTGACAGACGCTTTTTAGTGTGTCAGTGAACGTGATACACCAGTATGAACATTGGTACCTACACCAGTATGAGCATTTGTAAGTACCATAGGAATAGTATTCTTAACAAGTATTTTACTTGGAAAAAAGAATAATCAGAAAAATATTAATTTTTATGAATCTAGCTGCATAGTTGAGGACGAAAACTTGAAAGTTATTCGAACCTATTCTCAACATTTCATGATATCAGATAAACTTGACTGAAGATCTAAATAGATGCAACTTGGAAAAAATTTATGGCGATTATTTTTCATATTATGCAAGTGGAATAAACTGCATATTTATGAAAGTCATAGGATCAAGATTAATATCGATTAAAATAAAAGTTGAAGAACCAATTATTGTGTATTGGCAAACAATATTCTGGTAGAAACTGTTTGACTGAAAACTCAATCGGCAATTTTCAAATTTGTGATGATTTAGATTTACATCAAAATCATAATAGAGTGTATGAAACTCAGATTTTGCCCTGGAGAGGATTTAAAAATGCTACAACTACAGGGATTTGTTGCACTCATAAATTCAATCCGAATTTATCTGTAGTTGAAGCCATTTGAACGCAGTCTGAACATGAATATATTATTATTAGGTTGGGGAATAAGTTCATAGCGTTTTTATGTTTTCTTTGTTTTACAACGATTTTTTTTGATGAAGTGTAAAGTATTCATTTGATAGAGCTTTTTCTGCTCTACAAATCTTTGCTAATCATCATCTTAAGTAATTTAATTTTTAATTGCTTTAAAAGCTTAGAAATGGAATATCCAGGAGGTAAAAATTATCATTTTCGATATCTGCTCTTCTTCGTTTTTCATCGAGGCCCAAAAGCTGCTTAAGGCGCATGGGACATTTGCAAAGTATACCGAGAAGGTATCATTGGCGAGTTTACAGCACGGAAATGGTCAAGCCTGACCACCATCCAAAGAAGACCATGATTAGCTTTTGATGGAACTGAGGGGGCATGGTGAAATGCTCGAAAGGAATGTCACGGTCACCAAGGAACTCTACATAACCCAGCTATACCGCAAGAAATAGACTATGTGACTGAAAAGACCCCATAAACAAGGCCAAACCATACTCCTTCACAGCAACTCCAGGCCCCATGTTGCACAAGTCATCAAAGCTGCACTCCAAGAGCTCGAATGGGAAGACTTTCAGCATCCGTCGTATTCTCCGGACCTTGCAGTCGAATTGCCATCTTTTCCAATCCCTGTCGAACCATATAAGGGGCGTTACCTTCGACAGTAAAGAGGGCCTTAAAAATCAGACCGGGCAATTGTTGGCGGAACGGCATCGACAAATCGGACGAGATGAAGAGAGGAGGACGCAAATAGCAACGGCGAATACATAATCGATTAACTGGTAATTACTAATGATTTTCTTTAAGTCTTTGATAAAAACTATACGAACTTATTCCCCAACCCAATAAATAGATGGAATTATTCAATCTATCAAGTAAAATTCAGCTCATATTTCTTTTTGTTATCATTTTAAATTATTCAACAGAAAGTTTCAGATCCATCAAAACAATTTCCCACTGCTAAAATAAATATAAAACATTTCTCATTTCTTAATCCACTTTCCACGACAGCAACCTGCACCATTCGTTTGCATTACAAACTGTCCTGCCAGTACAGATCCTTTTAGGTCGGTTGGGCCTAATTAGTATTCAAAAGGTTAAGATGCTGCGAAATTCGAGCGAGAAATTTCAAGTAGCCATAACAAAGAAAGAACTGTAAGTAAATTAAATCTGAACGTCGTCCAATTCAAAGTGAAAGATAAATTTCAAATACAATATATAAGTTGTTTATTAGCAAATGCCGTAAATTGAGTGTTATGGACTCCATAATGAGATTTCGAATTCTTATATATAAGAGAAAGTTTTATAAAGTATTATCCCATTTACATATTTTATTAATGTATACCATATTAACAGATTTGAGAATTTAGACAGTTACAAAACATTATTATGAAATCTTTTATGATCAAAGAGTTTTGTGTTTTCCCAAAACAGTTTTAACAAAGAAATAAGTGCATGTCTCAAATTATATCATGAAGAAATAATAGATACGGAAACGATATGGAACCCAAGTTTATCTAAAAGAATATATTACCTTTAATCATATTTACGTGCATCAAACTTGAATGCATTTACAAAGTATGTCAATTTTCTTAAAAGGAATATTTTAAAACGAATCACTATTTTAATTTTATTTTTGATTCCTTCCAAAGCTTTCAAAATAAAAGGCTTTAGCAAAAGTTTTTCTTGCAAGAATTTTCGAATGAAAGATGAAAGGTTCTTTTCCCTTGAAAGTTTATTTTGAACATAAATACGATTACTTTCTATTGAAACATTTATACATTTATTAGATATTAATCTTTACTCTTTGTAAACAAACTTATCCTTCGAAAAACAGAAAAACACTTCCAAAGTAATGGAATATTTATCGAAAATAATTGACAAATTATGTTTATCTCTGCCGAAGTTTAAAGTTCTTAATTTCTTCATCAGTTTAAATTTATACGTGAAATGATACACATTTATAAAATTGTATATTTGTTTACAAATGAAGAGATTGTTTTCGAATATTTATACTAGAATTGAACTTTATGCTTTGAAATTCTCAAAAGCTTTTTTAAAGGCTTCGGTTCAAAATAAAATGTTCTTATATTAATTGCAGATTATTCATTTCAACTTTAATATGAAACAAATTCTACGGGATGTAATACAAAAATTAGAAAGATACATATTACTTTATTCTACAGGTATTTGTATTAGGAGAAGTGAAATAAAACACTATCAAAAATATTTTGATAAAGAAGCTAATAAAATAGGAGTTACATACAATATTCATTTATTAAAATTTCAATGAGAACCTGCTTAAGCACATAAAATATTTAATTATTAAAATTTTAACTGTATGTTCGCCAAAGGCGGTTCGTATTAAATAAGCTACTCATGCTTTAAAACTTTTTTTAATCATAACTTTTTTTATTCTATTCTATTCAAATGAAAACAGCTTTAAATATATTCATGCATACATTTGGGTTAAAGAAGGCAAATTAAATCTTTTAAGTGTACAAAAAAATCATTTTATTTTTTTGTTAGGGTAATGAAGCAGTCTTCGTTATCAGCAACCCTTTTCATTACTAAACAGTGAATAGAAACTGAAGGTAGCTAGCTAAGATATTTATTCACTTCAGAGATATTTAAGAAAGTTTTCATAATGAATTTGTAGTTTGTTTTATCTTAGGAAGCATCGAAACGATTCTTAGCAACGCATTAACTTAAATGCACCTGTGTGCAACAGCTGCCAGGTTCAATTTACTATTCATCTTATTTTAATTGACTGCCCTGTCTTTAATTCTTATCTTACCAGTTTTTTTTAAACCTTGTCTTCAGCATTGCAAGACTTGGTGGGTGAAAAATATCACCCAAATATTTTTAAATTCTTAAGAGCTATTGGTTTTTTTACGAACATTATTCTTTTTGTGTTAAGCGTTGCTAATTAAGTTCTTGTTTTTTACATCATTGTATAAAATTTTCATGAAGCATAAATATAAATTTCAAGTTGCCGAAACAATTCTTTACATCTATTTTACAGTTTTATTTGGTCACGTTTGTGATTTTTTAACAAATGAGATCTATTAAAAAATATCTTTTATATTTTTACTATTTGGTTGGCGCAGTTTAGCTAAATATGGCTCTTGCACCAAAAGACTACAACAGACCAACCAACCAACTTATTAATTGAAAAGAAAAACTTTTTATAA
Organism: Argiope trifasciata; assembly: GCA_026543055.1. NCBI lineage: Eukaryota > Metazoa > Arthropoda > Arachnida > Araneae > Araneidae > Argiope > Argiope trifasciata. The sequence continues at coordinate 644,380 of JAPMOQ010039775.1, forward strand.
AGGAATACCCAAATCATGCTGCCCAATATTCTTCGATAATACACAAGGTGACACAAAAACTTTAACCGCGGCTTTTATTCCCTAAGTATTGATCATAGACATTTACAGTAAAACACAAATCTGCCTTAAAAAAGTTGAAAATTGTGATGAAGTCGATATAAATTTTCCATTCACTAAACTTTTTAAAAAATACAAAATTGAATTTTTTATGCGGTTCCGGTAGAAACAAAATTCCAGTTAGAAAATATGTCCCAACCTCTTATTAGGTTGTACACAAAATTTCAGAATTTTTATCATGAAAGTTAACATAGTTGGTCAAAGGTTAATCACAATTTGAAATGCAAATGTTTACAGCTTCAGTGCAGATGACGTGACGCAGGAATGCATCATAAGGAAACAAAATTGGCTTCATATCTTCAGATTTAAATGCAAATCTTAAGATCTATACTTCTAGAAAAATACTTAAAAATTCTGTATCATGAACTATAAGATATAACTTAAAATTATCACAGTTAATGAACTTGTAAAAGAACTTATGTTATCTTTCGTTTAAGTAATCTTTCCTCATGTACTGGGTATTTTTGGATTAACACAAGGTACGCAGTATTATTTAAAGATTTATTTTTTATTATTTATTAGATCTTAAACGTATCTTAAGCAATTTAATATCTCAACCATTTCACACAGAAAATTGGAATTTAATGTAATTTTTCCTTAAATATAACTTTTAATATTTTTAAACTTTTTTTTAATCATGCATATTTTTTACAACCTTTCCCCTATGTGCAAATCAATACAATAGATAAAATTGATTATATATATTCTTTCGCTGCTGGCATGAAATATTTCACCCTTAGAGCTCCAAAAAGTAATTCAATGCATAAATATTTGCCGAATCAAATGATTTGTTTATTTCTCTGAAAAATTACTCTAAGTGAATTTTTTTACGTCAATTTTTCCCAAAAATTAACATATTATTTTTAACAATAAAAATTTAAAAAAATAATTATTAAAACGACAAAATAATGCAATGCCTTTAATTGTGCTTGAGAGGTGACATCGGGGTGCTAAGGGTTAATTTTGTTTTTCAACATACAAAAAATTCTAGAAAATTCCTTAGTTGTGAATTTTATAATGTTTAAAAAATGCCAAACATTTCAGAGCTTACTCAAAGTTTTATAGTTAAATGTGTTTCTGAACATTCATGAAACATTCCCACCTCCATTTCGATTGCAAAAGATTCCTTAGGGAATTCTAAAAGTACAATAAGAACAAACATACAATTATAAAAAACATATAAATAAGGAAAACATCTATTCAAAAGGAATATAAAAATCTATAAAATAGTTTGTAATTTTACAAAATAGTTATCGTAATTCGAAATTATTTGAAATAAAAACAATACGAATGTATGGAAATTAAATGTTATGATTGAAAATTGAATGTGTAAAATTAAAAGAAATGTAAACAAATCAACGTTCCCTCATTCTTTGCAATTCAAAAAAATGAGAAATACAATATATTAGTTATGTCATTCATAATCTTTTTAATCATCTAAATCTGCAATACGCACAAATATATTTTTACTCTTATTTTCATTAAATTAAAAGATATAAATTTCATCCACATAAAAACAAAGAAAAAAACCCGACATTAAAAATTTCATTTTAACAAGAAAAATTCACATTTAAAACGTGTCGAAATTGAAGTTTCCATTAATATATTTAAGGAAATAAATACTCAGGAAATTTGAAGAAATAATGAAATTCTATATATACTGATATATTTTTATCAATCGATTAGTAAAAGTTTGTGTTCGTAACAATGCTCACTTTCAAATCATGCATGTAATATGAAGCAACTTAAAAAAAATAATGATACGAAAAGTTTCAATAATAATTGCGCCGTGTAATTCGTGTAAATATTGGCCTGTTTTTCTAGCAAATGTAAAAATTGATCTAAATTTTTACATTTTCATGCGATGACTTTCAAAAATATTACATCACCAAAATTATCATGAACTTTTTAAAAATTTCCTTTTCAATTTATGGAATTTTTGTGTAGTAATTTTCAGAGCTATGAATATTTGTTAAATGTGTTTGTAAAATAATTTTTCAACATTGTATTTCATCATTGATTTGAAATTTAAATAGTTTTCCTTTTTTATCGGGTATTAATTCAAGTATCTGTCTTCATTTTTAAGAAAACCGAATGAAGATTTTTCCAGTATAGATAAAGTTCCATTACATTTTAATAACAATATGATATCGTGGGATATGATTAATTTAGAAGATGGTTTATTAATACCATGAATGTAATAATATGTGCAAGGCTATTAAAATACCACGGTTATAATGTTTGGATGAATTTGTTGATTAAAATTAATTTCATGTTGATGACGCCTTTAAAAACTAATGAACAATCTATTTAAAGGAAATTAAACATAATAAATATTCCAGGAGCACCATTTGTTCACCGAAGGCTACTAATCACCAATATTCAGAAGGTGTTATATTTATCTGAAGTGAATCGAATATGATAAAACATAGACCTTTCAAACTTTTGAGATAATTTAAAATATTACTGTTATGTATCCAAGTTTTATCTGAATTATCGAATGTTTTAAAATATTTACAATTATCAAAAATAATTTAAATCTGAAATAAGTTTAAAGTGAAATTAATTTAAAGATTATAAAAATCACGGATTAAAATTATGATACTTTTATTCTAATTGCTCCATAATTTATTGTATTTAATTAAAAGTAGGAATCGGAACTTAATTTGATATATTCTCTATAAATGCAGCATAAATTTCAATTTCAAGTGCAGATCAAGATAGAAGAATTCATAATTGGAAAAATTCTTAGTGATTAAAATGAAACGAGCATTCGTAAAGACATGAAAGCTTATTGATTAAAATATTCCTGTTGAATCTGAGTTCTATCTTATCTTAGAAAATCCATCTGATGAAAATAATTTTGCCTTTCATTTTTTTTTCTCTTCCTTTTTTCTGGAATATCTTTCTGAAACGCATTCATTAATGCAGGATTATTGTCTCGAAAGATGATAAGTATTCTTTCTTAAAACTAATTTCCAAAATGATAAGATTTCGTTCTGCAATTCATATCCGGTTTCTGAATCAGTGGAAGCTGTTAAAACATTTGAGGACATCAAAAAGTATTTTAAATCTTCGAAATAATCAGATATTTAATTAACTTGCATTTTAAAATATTGAGTTTAAATTATAGAAACATGTGAATAATTGGTGCTTTAAAGTCAAATTCAAGAATTATAAGAAATTTATAAAAATAAAAATAGTAAAATTTATAAAATATCTTGAAAAGAAAATATACTTTCTTGAATTAATAATATGAATGAATAATGAAAATAAAGGTAAATACTTCGTCTTTATAAAATCTCAGAGTGTAATCGAAATTAATAAAATGTTCAAATTTATTAAAATAATTTAGTCAGAAATTAGAATGACGTATTTATTCGAAAAGTTTAAAAAAATGTCTAAAAGCTTTATTTATGTTTACGCCAAATCTGATTATTCATTACATATAAAATTTATTTACCAGAAACAAAACAACATTCTGTAAATAGGATACTAAGTACATAAACTTGATATAAGCCACTACATCTGTCTAGAGCATTACTTCATTAGGTGTTCAGGGCCAAAAAATAAGAAATTTTAATTCTATATATAGATTTATAACAAGATATAATGGGAAACATTGCATTATTCTTCTTGGAAGCATGAATTCATAACAGCAAAAAACAGACAAAGCTAATATAAACAGGCAATTAAAGTGAACAGCAACACACATACAAGCTTACATAAACAAGTAATGTAAATGAACAGCAGCACGCAAGTAGAAAATTATTTAAAAGTATCAGTAACAGAAATAAGCAATCAGAGATAACTCGCTCAAATACTCACTACACTGAGTGAAAAAAGTAGGACAATAAATTATTTGAAATAAATGAATAATGCCGCATTTTTTAAATAATTATTTTACATACAGGTATCTGCTTGAAAAAGTTTTGTATCTACATAAAACAAAATAGGACACATTTTAAAAATAGTACTCTTAATTTAAAAAATCAGTTTTGACGATGTCATAATCTGTGAAAAAAGCAGAAGGACACTTCTAATAAAATCGGTGTACTGTATTAATTAATATGGAATTCTTCTTCCATTGGCTCGAATTACTTCAAAGATTTTGTTAGGCATTGAACTATATAAAGATTTAATTTCTGTTTGGCAAAATTTGTCCCATACATATTCAAATGATTTCTGCAGTTCAGCTACAGATTCAAACTGTTTTCCTCCCTCGTAAACGCGACGTAGAAACATTGACCATAAGTTATCTACAATGTTGAGATCAGGACTTTTGAGAGGCCATTGTAAAATACGAACTTTCTTTGCTGCAAAACAATTTTTAACACCATTTGCTGCTTGAATTGAGGCTCCGTCTTGTTTGAAAACCCAGTCACCTCCTCCTAACTCAGTCCCATATGGAAGAAGATTTGAGTTTAGAGTCCGGATGTAGTCTGTATGGTTCTGTCTACTATTTAAAGAAACTAGATTTGTTCTACCTCCATAAACAACTGCTAACCAAACCATTAGACCGTCTCCTCCCATTTGTCGAGTAGAATAGCCACTTCTTCATTACCAAGGCAGTGCCAATAGTACTGATAACCGTCTGGACCATCCAAATTGAACTTTTTTCATCGGAAAATACAACTGAGGTCCATTCAGAGTTCCAGTACATGTAGTCTTTAGTCCACTGCAGTCGGTGCTTAATGTGTTCTTCATTCCACTTCGGATGGTGCTTCCGAACTTTTAGATCTTTTTATATAGTTATAGACAGTTCTTTTGGTTATACAGGAACTTTTTTGATCTTTTTATATAGTTATAGGCAGTTCTTTTGGTTACATGTAAAATCCCTGATAGGCATTGAGCCTTGCTGACCTTTCCACCAGTATTTTTGAATTCACGAATGATTTTTCTTTGATTCTGTTGTGTAAGTTTTTTTAGCCTTCCCGTCTTCTTTTTTCTTCTGTCACTTTCAGGGTTTCTTATGAAGTTCGAAACAGTATTTGGACTGATACGTAACTGCTGTGCAATCTCTCTTATACCGTTTCCTTCATTTTTATCTGCAACTATTTGGCTCTTCTGGAACTTTTTTAAGGATTTTCCTCTGGGAATTCTAAAACCAACAAAAACTAGGAATTTCAAACTAAATTATTTATTCTTTACAAAAAGTTATTAAAAGTAAAATAGTACATCAACCTTTATGGTTTCCATCAGCTTCAAAATCAATTTTTTCGGGCGTGTCGTTCTACTTTTTTCCCACACCGAAAGTTGTTAAGTGTTGAATTCTCAACCTTAAATGGAGATAGCCAAAAAATTTTCACCTAACTTAAATTAAAATTAAAAAAAAAAACAACCTCTTTAAAAAATCAGATCAAAAGCAGTAAAATTAAAGCAAAATGTACAAAAAAAATGACTGTCCTTGTACTTTTTCACTCAGTATGCAATAAAGGAAACCTTTTTGTGATCATTCCAATTAATTGGTGTTGAAAAAATAGACTTGCACAAAGGCTTAAATGTTAGTTTAGTATATTAGAAAATAAGTAAAATAACGATTATAAACACCGAAATAGCGTAAGACAGCAATCACTCTACAGCCAATAACAGCAATTAGGGTTAATCAATGAAATGATAAGATATATAAAAAATTATAGAAAGGAATACATTTCTCACGTATTAAACTTTATTCAGAAATACATTGTTCATTCAGATTCGAATAACCGAATTTTACTTCAGATAGTTAATAATAGGACTCTAGATATCAAAAGTGTTGAATCGTAATGAAATTTATAAAACTAAATGGTTTCATTAAAACATGATAAACATCAAATGCTAAATTAAAATAATATTTAATACTATATTTTTGCTATCAGGGGAATACTTTGTAATGCACTCTGTATTTTATTGGTACTGAGAGCATGCACTCGTGAAAAAAAATATTTAAGAATGTATTTTTTTGTTATCAGGGGAAGATTTTGTAAAATAATCTGTAATTTATTGGTACTAGGATACTATAAATATGAAAAGTGTAGGATCGTAATGAAATTTATTGATCTAAAGGGTTTCATTAAAACATGAAAAACATCATATGCCAAATTAAAGTAATAATTAATATTATACATTTAGCTATCAGGCAAAGACTTTGTAAACCACTATGGATTTTGTTGGTACTGGTTCAGTTTTTTTTAAAGTTTAGTTATATTAACTTCCCGTTTTAAAGCAACACGAGGGTTATTTTGGGACGGACCTCGTCATTTTGAGACGCGGTCAGATGACAAGGACGACACCTTAACTGACACTCCCCTCTTCCCACCAAGCCATACAAGGGGGAGGACATTTGGCCTGACAGATTTAGGGGGCAAGAGACTTCCTCAGACGACGTTCTTCGGTGGAATCAAGTCTCGAACCTGAAACCCTCCGGTTCCGGAGCCGAGGCCACTGCGGCCCCTGTTGGTATTGGAAACATACGCTTGAGAAAAATGTATGAATTCTATCTTTTATATTAGGAAGTGAATTAAATACCTATTACAAATGCTTTAAGTATGTAAAACATTAATCACCCTACAGTAAATAATAGGGATTATATCCATCGATGGAAATATAAGATCTGTAAAGGAATTTCAAAAATGAATACATTTCTTTGAAAAGTATTTCTAAATTTCTTTAAAATTATTTCTATAATAAATACATTTCTTCAAAACATTTTGGAATAAATTTCTTTAAAAGTGTTTGCAAATTTTATTTATAAATCCTTTTCTCTTTTCAGTTCTGATTTTAGTTCATATAAGCTCTGATGGCCCCTTTGTTTATGAAATTATTTTTCCATCTATATCATAGCTTACCTATTAATAATAGAGTATAGTTAAATAAGCTATATTTATTAAAATAGATTATCCATTAAAACTTAAAAAAACGTAAGTTTCTCTATTTAATTATAATTTTATTAATTTAATTATTTATAAAAAACATATTTAAAAGAAATTCATTGTTATATATTGTTACCAAAAAGAAACTATTTCAGCATTTAATAAATTTGCATAGAAATGAATATATTTTTTGAAAAGTATTTCTAAATTTCTATGAAATTACTTCTAAAGGCCTTCAATCAATGCATTTTGGAATAGATTTCGTTAAGTTTCGAAATTTTATTGTTTCCGCCATAGAATTTATTCTGAAAAGAATCTAAATGTAAATGATAAAGAAAAAATTAAAAAAAATCTAAATAACACAAAGACGATGTCACAAAGAAAGTATAATACATATGAAAGGAAAAATTCACCTTGTGGCTTTATGAGATTTACATCATATTATATTTCTTTTGTTACAATCGAAAAAATACCTGGAATTGAAAAATTTTAATATGTATTCCGATAATCTAGAATGGCGCATATATTCAAAGTTTTCTCCACACTTTCTCAGTCCCAAAAGTAACAAATAGCTTCGGGTAAACATAATTCGTAGTATTCAAATGCGAAGGCTTCATATATTTTCTTATGAGTATGTTAATGTATTATATGTTGAAAACTTTTGCTTTTGCTAGATGTATAAACATACCAGCTTCTCTGAAATATCTTTAATATAGAAACTTATAAATTTTAAGTTTTCTAACAATATTTTACATACCATATTAATAAATAAACTTTGATATAGATTTAATTGGGCTAATTTCGGAAGTTAAAAGATTAAAAGTACTTCTAAATTAAAATCTAAATTCTAAATTATTCCAAAATGTATTGAAGAAATGAATTCAAAAACAATTTTAAAGAAATTTATAAATTAATTTAAAGAAGAATATATATATATATATATATATATATATATATATATATATATTCATTTCTATGCAAATTTATTATATGCCAAAATATTCGTTTTGGGAAATATAAATTTCCTTGCAATATGTTTAATAGAAAATACTTATGATTTCTAAGTTTTGAGTGCTTCTCTAATATTAGTAAGTAAGCTATGATATAGATCTAATTACAAATAATTTCATCAACAGATCAACAATCTAAATTTAAATGGACTAAAATCAGAACTGAAATGAAAAATGTATTTCTATCATTTAAGGTATCCGAACATTGTGGGAAGGTCGATTTTCGCAAAACAGGATATTTAAAAAAATTATTTTGTTGGATTAACCAGACTTTGAACTATCCAAAACATATTTACTTTTGTCTCTGCGTTAATTAGAAGTCAAAATATTAATATTTTCGTAATGGTAAACCAGAAGTGGACCTTTAACGTGTTAAAAGTTTGTATAAACACAAATTAGATTTAAATACGTAAAATGATTGGCGCAGAAAAGCCCAAAACGTTAAATAGAGTTTTAACAGTATTTTCTAGAAATTTGTACCTTAACATGTCTTTGTTGAGCTCTGAATTTTCAGATTAAGGGTATTTATGTCTGTAATACTTTTTAACGAAAGTTTTATAGAATTATAAATATTCTTAATCTTATTAGAGTTCATCCTAATGTAAATTCAGTTTGAACATTTGCTGAGCTCTACAAAGAGAGAATAAATAAATGTAACCAGCATTCACTGCCAAATGAAAAAATATGCCAGAATTATTTTTAAATGATTAAAAAAGGAAAATTTATTAAGAAATTAGCAGCAAGAAGTTATAAGCTATAAATACGGTGAATTTTAAGCATTTAATTCAATCAAAATTATTAATGAATAGTTAAGAAATATTTTAAGTGATTTTAAAGTTTTGTCTTATGATTTGAATTTTACCTTATTAAGTTATTTCATAGTGAAAAATTACAGTCTTGTATTACAATTCAAATTTAGTGCAAATCAATACTATTCTTATTAAATTTCAGTTTTTTCTATTTGTATTATATCTGCTATTTTTTGCTATTTATTCAGTATTTGCTATTTTGCTATTATTCATACACAGTTTTTTAATTGAAATTCATACATTGCTTATACGTAATACAATAATAATATTATTACAGAACTTCATTTCATCCAAATCCATAAAAGTTAACTTGTCCGTGTATCAGGTGTATGAAGATGCACAATCTACAAACCTCGGTGACAAACGACGACTTTACTAACACGAAGTCCCTGATAGGCAGAAAATTCACGACTGGAGACACACAGAAGCATTATACAGCATTACTCAATAGGAAAATTGAATACAATAATGATAAGCTGGTCGAAGCACTCAGGAAGCGAGCTCGTTTAGCTTTAACCAGAGTTGAACTACTAAACCCTACGTTCGGCTTGATATTGCCGGTCTTTTATAGATCTTGGGGAAACTGGCCAAGAAGGCTCTGGTCCGATTAGATGTATCTCGATTCCTATTAGCTGCCTTACTAAATTTTCTTGAAGTTTCAATTAATATCTATTTTGTCAACAAATCCTCAATCCCTGATGAGGCATTGCATCAAAATCCAATGCGTCATCATTAATCCGAGTTGATTGTAAAACGGTATTTCCAGTGACTGGGACATTACAGATTCGTAACTATATATATATATATATATAAGCAAATTTCGAAATAAAGCTAATAAATTATTTGAAGAAAATTTATTTTCGCATCCTGCTTATTTTATCTTATAAAGCGATTCTTTTTATCAGTTTAGTTATTGCATTTTAATAAGGAATTTTTATTTTGAAATCAAAATTTACTAAAAGCATAAAAATGAAATATAAATGAGACTTTATCGAAATAAAACTCTTTGAATAATGTGTTTTTATAACTAAGGTCCAGCAAAATATGCATGAAAATTATTAAAGATCCATTAAAAATATTAAGGAATCTTAGGAAAATTAAAATTATGGGATGTATACGCACTCTGTTAATAACAACTTTCATTAATTTCGATTAACTGATGAGATATTTTCATTGGGATAATTATTCAAAAGCTAGAAAAGTGTATTCTTATTTTATTTTAGTGAAAATACTTATTAAAATTGAAAAATTAGTTTCCAATCAATTTAATTATATAAAGATTTGTGCTAAAATTAAGTTTCCGATGCATAGTAAAATCATTTTAATTCATTGAGTCATGCTTTTAATATCTTAATGCATTTAATAAAAATAATGATAGCAATTTTTTTTGAATAAGATATCCGTTTTAAATTTTGTAAAACTATTTATGATATGAAACATATTTAATCTAATGAGACACGGTTCTTTTTTAGTAACTTTTATGTAGTATTTGATACAAATAACTTTCAGATGCTTGGAAACATCTAAACTCATATCGGCTAATTATAGTTTAAAACGCTTTTTGCTAGTAATAGAAATCTAATATTAAATTCATTTTATAAATATATTGAAATTATAGAAAAATAATTTGACATAGTTATAAAAATTAAATTTACATGTGTTTATAAAAATGCTTAAAGCCTGAAATTATATGGTGCTGCGAAAGAGAATTTATTATTAAGTTTCTATGGGATATTACAAAGAAAGATAAAAATGATGACCCTTTTTGTTAAAAAAAAAATAAGGAAGCTAATACAAAATGACGACTGTAAAAAAAAAAAGAGGAAAAACAGAAAAACATTTTATTTTATTTGCAATCAATTTACATAGATTAATTACAATGTAACTACTTTTAGCTTAAAAACATTGTTTTTATGACTTTAGAATATTATTTATCCAAGATTTTAATAAATTTTTTAAGGGTATATATGGATAACTTTCTAATGGCTTCCAAATTTCGTCATCAATTTCACCCATTTATTGATAAAAATTTAAATTAGGGAAAATCTAAGAATTTCTACGAAAATCTCTCTACTTTTAAAATCGAGATTTATAGATTCTTCCAGAAAATATCTGGAAAAGGAGTCTGTAAGTGACAAATAGCTTGCTCTATTATCAATTACCTTCTTTGAGTGTTATGCCGCTACTTTGGGAGCAAGTGTTCCAAATGGTATAATGATGCTGTTATGGTTTAGTTACTGATTAACTTTTTTGAAAGTATTCTGCTGATTTTTGCAAGTAAGGTCTTTGTGTTTGAGTAGAAATAAAATATCGTTAACGAACTTGTTGTACTTATTTCATCATGCACTTACATAACTATGTGCTAGTCGATTCCTAGAATTCTCTTCAGCTGAAAGTAATCCTCATAAGAATTGTTCATTATTCTCTAGGTTTATATGTTAAGATTAAAAGTCATAAAAGTCATTTGTTATTATACTATGTTAATATTCTATAATGAATTTGAAGTTTCGTAACTATATTCAAAAAATTACCGGGATATACCTTGGGCTTCAAATAAATTCAAGCTTGAAAATCCTCAAAAGGAAAATCATATAATCAAAGCACTCAGAATCTGCAATAGAAAATCCTATGTCTAAGAAATGATACTGAAACTGATTCATTAGAATTAAGCAAAACAGGTTTAATGCTTCCTCCTTCAATCATTTTCAAACTCGATTTTTCTAAAATTTGACGGACAACGAAAACGGTAGACGTACCATAACTGATTGATAAATAAGTAATAAATAAATCAACAAAGCAATAATAATTAAATAAGCAATAAAGTAGCAATATTTAAATCAATAAAATATGGTTCAATGGCAAATTCTGTTGTGAAGTAATTTTAAACTGTAAGGTTTAGTGCATCAAATTGAATTTCTGAAAGTTTATGGGGGAATCGAATTTTTGAACTGGACAGTTATAATTATAAAAATCATCTTTCATTTGAAAAGCGATTGTATTTTCTTATTCAATTATCGGTGCCGAAGTAGCCAACCTTTATCCTGTTTCGGAACCAAAAACAGTTTCAATTTGATAGTCCTTGATAGTAGTCAATATAGGGTTATTCTTGTATGAAGAAATGGATTGTTCTACACTCTACATCGTTTTTCTAAACTATAATAAAATTCACATTTCTATTTGAATTATCTTTTGAATTATTATTCTTTAATAATTTTTAGTTATTAAAGAATGGCATTCAGATCATCTGTGTCTGTTCAGATACCGTTTCCAAAGTTTGCTTGCTTGTTCAAGTACTGAATCATGCTTTGTAATTAATCAGATAATAGAGAACAAATACAAAGAAGATACTTTAAAAATCGCAAACAACTACAGTAACTCAAACGTATTGTTGATATAAATAAATTTTGCTGCGAGGTAAGTAAGTGCAGAGGAATTTACTCGAAATCAGTTATGAAGAATCATCTGCTGCTATTAAAACATTATCGTCACGAAACACATTTCATTCGATGCCATGAATGCACAAAATATCTGCTGTGAGGGCCTAAGTGGTTCAGAAACATATGTTGAAATTCATAGGCAAAATAAAATTGTTAACAGTTCAATAAAATGAATCGGGACTCAAAGAAGAAAATTTGACAAAGTTTGCAAAAGGGGGAATCATTAGTATATTCAACGTTATATGATCAAAAACTTCTACATATAAGGTTTGGTCCAAAAGAAATTTACAAGTAGCAGTATTTGGAAAGTAGAAACTGTAGTTGGGAATATTATTACCTGGAGTGGACTAGTTGTCTTAGAAGAGTTGTCGAACATATAGAGTTTGCACTGAGGCTTGAAATTGCAACAGTAATGGCAAGACCTCTAGAGAAGTGGTATATCAAAGAGGTGTGAGGCGTGGTACGTTTTCCATGGTCAATAATGAAGATACGCCATTCACAGACAAATAATTGAAGTGTAAGGCTGAGAAGCAATGAATAGAAAACATATGATGAAATGGTATCGTTCTTTTGAAATGCGATGAGAGATGGCTGAAAATGTTTAGGTGGAAGGTCTGGAGTCTCCCCCTATACAGCCCCGATCGGGATTTCAGTGAATAGATCCTTTCAAGAGCATAGAAGAAACACTTACCTGAAACCAAGCTCATATCAGATGGTAATGTTTAAAAAGATTCTGAGAATTGGCTGAAGAGCCAGAGACGGGATTATTACCTAGACTGGTTAAACATATTTTTTCAACGGTGTGATAAAGGAATTAACAATTTTTTTTATCAATCATATGTCTCTTAATTGCCATTTGTGTCCTACGTCTACTTTTAAGGTAATATTTTTCCTTTTCCTTGGAAACTTTGTTTAATCAATCCTCGTATCTAATTTCTGAAGGAGCTTCAATGTGTGATCTCGAGATATCAAAGAGGAAAAGTTTTGAACGATGACTTTTTCACTATATCAGTACTCTATATTGTACTGGCAAAGTACCACAAACGTTGGCCAAGGTACCTGTAAATAACTGCTCAACGTCAGAGAGAATTGTGCCAGATAATTGTTAGTTGTCTCATAAAAGTTAGTGTTCTTATACAAGCTATTTACAGGAGCCAGTCATGTTGATTTGAAAATCAGAGAGCCAGCAGTTTCTCAGTCTAAGTATAAGTGCACTCGTTTGAATTTGGAATACAACATTAATGTGATAGCCTGAAGTATTAGTTTGAATTTATTTTTATCGACTAATGATAATGGTAAATATTTTTTTTCAAGTTTGATAATTTAGTGTGTGTTCTCTCACTTCACGTTGTGAAAGCGCCCATTAAATTTGATCCCAGCCTAAAAGTCATAATTTGACAAACTTTCTACTAAGTCTGTTGTTCAATAAAATTTATATGCAATTTCCGGGGGTAAAAATTTTAAAAAATCCTGTTTTATTATTTTTTTTTCATTTAATAAATGTCATTTATAAATGCATATAAAAAGGAACACATTTTGAGAAAGAAACATTTATAATTTTAAAACTTTGAGATTATAAAATCAATTTCCAAACTGTTTATTTAAATTATATCTTGAGCTCTTTGAAATAAGATGGTTTGTACATTATAATGATAATGTATAAAACTTATCACAAAAGAAAAAAAAATTACAATCCGTACAAGTAGCAAAATTATAAATATTTTTGAAATTAACTATTTTGCAGCTTAGATCTCAGACCAACCTTTTTTCTTACTTGTTTGTTTAGAAATTATCAGTTTTAAACAGAGATAGTTTTATATTCACTAATATGAACTTATTATTGAATGAAATGAAGAAATAATCTTCTTTATTGATTTTTTATGTGTGTATCAGGAAGGTATAATTTCGTACGAATGATTTTCTGAATTAGGGTGTGGCGATTCTTTAAATCTGGTTTTTAAAAACCAGTATTTTAAAATTTTTACATTCAAAAACCGATTTTTAAATTAGAAAAACCGATTTTTTTGGAAAACCTTGATATTTTGTCTTCAAACAAAAAAGAAATATGGAAAATGCAAAGCTTTAAAAACTTCCTAAATTTAAAAAAAATTCATCTTAAATTATTTTTTTAAAAAGCTGTTGTGTTAGAGCTTGACAATTCTTCCTTTAATAAAATATTGTTTTTAGCAGAAACATTTATGAACAAAACAATGTTTATTAAATCGATAACATTCTAAACAAATGTTTAGAATGTTATCGATTAGGACCAATTTTTCTAGTGTCTAAGGGCGTCGATACGCCAATTTATTAACAACTGTTAAATGAAATAAAAATTTAAACACTGAAATAAAGCTTGAAATTATTATAGCTTTTTTTAAAAAAGAAGCCAATGGAAAAAATGATTCATAAGTTTCTTGAAGACGTTGAAGAAAAAGTTGCAAATCCAAATACAATGAAAGCTGAATGTTCATTGTTTGAGGCAACAACAAAAAAATCCGCTATTTGATATTTGATGGCATGAAAACTGTGAAACCAAGCTCAGTAACTAGTGAATGACTATTTTTTATTCCGAGGAATATTGTGTCCAAAATAAGATTTGGTCATCGTTCAATGGATATTTTTTAATACTATTTTCTTCGGAGAAACTATTATCAATGAAAATTTTATAAGTATTACATGAATTTTTTTTTTTGAGTTTCCGTTATTTTGTATAATATGTGCATATAATCCTGAAATTATTATACGCTTTAGAAGAACGAATTCAATAAGAAAAGTATAATTAGTGATTATTTTAATGTATTTGCAAAATCCACAAAATATTTCAAGTACAGCGAAGAAGTCTAGCGTCCTTTAGCTCCAAAAACAGGAATTATTGTACTATTTGGAAAGATATTTCGTTGAATATTTCCAAATTATTATGTGGATATTGATTTTGATGAAGAGCAAATCAGAGAAGATGCTCATGAAAGTAATGAATTTTTTAAAAGAAGTCACTGGGAAATAATTCTTAAATTTCTTGAAGATTCTGATGAAAAAGTTACGAATCCAAACACACTAAAAGCTGAACTTCCATTATTTGAGACAACGAAAAAAAGAACAAAAAACTTAGATTTGTTATTTGATGCCATGAAATCTATAAGCCAAACTCAGCAACAAGTGAACGAGTACTTTTAATTTCAGACAATATTTTGTCCAAAATAAAGACTTGACCATCATTCAGTGGATATTTAAAGTCCTTTTTTCTAAGCAGAAATTAAATTTAGTGAATATATTTAATTATTATTCGAAATTTTTATGGGATTCCGTTATTTTGTGTCAGTAATATGCACAAGCAATCCTTGATTTTTTTTAAATGTATTTTTGCTTTGACATTGATTTTGTATTTTATTTCATCTGAATTAAATAAAATATTTTATCTATTCCAACTTTTTTTTTGGCAAAAATTCGAAAACTGGTAAAAACTGTTTTTTTTTTTGGAAAAAACTGAATTTGAAAGTTGGTTTTGCAAAAAGTCGGGTTTTGAGTAAGCGCTATTCTGATTAAAACGGAGAAATAGTTATTGTTATTCAAATATAAAATGCGCAAATGAATTTGTAAACTTTCTAACGGCATCAATAGGTGGAAAATGCCATCAAATATAGTTAATTCAAACGTCCTGTTATAGTCATCAAAAGTGCATTGAATAAAACTGGCAAGATGTTAGCAGTTAGAGAATCGTAAAAAAAACTGATTCATTAATACACAAAATCTTCCGATTCCTAATAAAAATTTTATGGTAAACATTTTCTATTTGAAAACACCTCTTCCTTCATTTTGAGCCTTTCAACTCTCTAACATAAAATAATAAAAACAACTTTGTATGTCTTTCGGTGCGATAGGAAATCTATCAAGCCAGTCTGTATTCCTCTCACTCTTTTATTTTTACTGCATATGGAATTTTGATTCCTTTTATTTTTATTGCATATGAAATTTTGATTCCTTTTATTATATCTGTATATGGAATTTTGATTCCTGAGGAAAAATATGAGGCTGTATGGATATTTAAAAACAGCTTTAGAATTTCGAGTTTTCTAAAATATCTTGCAACTAAAACAATCCTCTGAGAAATTGCAATCACAACATAGCTTTAAAATATAAGGACAATTTTTTTTAAATAATTTTTTAACATCCCATGAAGGGTAGAAATGCACCCCATCTCTTATTTTGCTCGATATAATTTCAGTAACGAAACACAAGCATAGAAGGTTATTATATTTAATAAAAGCCATTCTAGGAAGCCATTTTGGGGGTTTTTGGAAATCCTTTAAAATATTCCACATTTTAAACCGACAGTGTATGCGAGACTTGCTTGTTTATCTGTAATTTTTTTTGTCAGCGGCTTCCAAAAAAGGCAAGGAATACATTAAAGTTAATAAGCTTCCCTATGGTTAAGGCAATGGTAATTTGCAAAGAGTTTTTATTTTGGCACACAAGTCATGCATTTTTATTCTCTTAAATAAAAATCGAATTCTGAAAGAGTTTTCAAAAACTCGAATTCAAAGAAAGCTTTATAAATAAATTAATTTATGATGTTGACATTTTACAACAATAGAATAATTTCGGTTTTAATATTTAAGTTTTTTTTCAAAAATTGGACTTAAAGATGCTTTCTGAAAATATTGCATGAAATGGTTCTAGTTTTTAATTATAAATTATTGATTGAAAAAAAATATATATAAAATAATATCATGTATAGAAATAGCATAATCTCTAAACAATCTAAATAAGACGAAATGACAAAATTATTTATATTACCTGCCACACAAACTTTTGTTTCAATAAAAATGACAAATGATTGAGGGAAGACTATGCGAAAGCTTGAACATATCATCATACGTTGGGTGATCCAAAAAATTTTACAAGTAGTATTTGGTTAGTAGAAATTGTGGATGGTTATTTTATAACACAGAGGGGAGAAAAATAGCTTTAATTTTCTTATATTGATCTTTTGAGGAGATGGTGTTAATACTTAGATCTGGAAAAGGGACAGTAATGGTAAAATGTCTAGTAAAGTGCTCTCACACAGAAATACCACCTTTGATACGAATTCTATAGATCAAGAATGTATTCCCATAGCACATTCTCAGACAAATCGTTGAAGTCTAAAGGAGGCGAAGCAATGAGTGGACAACCGGTGGCGACATGGTGTCGCTAATTTGAAGTAAACAGAGAGATTGTTGGAAACGTTTTGCTAGGAGGTCTGGAGCTACTCCCCATACAGCCACTTTTTGGTTCTCAGAAACTATTTCCTTTTCCTGGCATTAAAGAAACACTTATCCGAAAGAAAGCTCTTATCAGACAGTGATGCTCAAAAAGGTGCTTAGAATTGGCTTAATAGCCAGAGACCTGATTATTACCGGTTTAAACATATTGGTACAACTGTGTGAGAAATAGCTCAACAGAATTAGTGACTATGTAGAGAAGTGACAGCTAGATATGGCTCTTAATTACTATTTGTATCATGTCTATTTTTAATGTCTGTTTTCCTTTACCTTGTAAACTTTTTTGATCACCCTCTTGTAGAATGCGAGCTTTGATCTAAGCAAAAGAAATAAATTACCAACAATTTAAGAATTCTAATCAATATAAGTATTATCCAATATAGCATTTATCATAGTTTCGATTAAATAAATATTTTTATTGTAATTATATCCTTTGATATTGATTAGATAAATTTTGATCAACTGAGTCTTGAAAATGGACTATTTTACTTGCTACATGTAGGAAATTTCTCACTTTAAAATCTTACCAATCTAGGTGCCAATTAGAAAGTGAGTTCCCTAAAGGGGGATTCTTATGAGATGATAGGTTTTAATCATTTCACTTCTGAACCATCCAAAATGGTCATGCAAATGTTTTTTTAGTGGACTGGTTTCAGTCTCATTAAGTGGCACAAGATCGCAGGACCTTGGTCATCAAGCACATTTATCACCAAGGATATACTCACTTTGTATCCTGCACCTATAGTTTGAAATAGATATTGACTCTCCAATACAGAATTACGACCAGTTGCGCCGTCATAGTTGAAAAATATTTAAGAGAAGAAGTAAATTCATTGATACTGCTTTCTCAGTTTCCTTGTCTATAGAGGGCTTTTGTAACCTAATTTGAACTGATCCGCTTCGTAGTAGCATACATTGAAGTCCTCATGGCTCTCGTCCTAATGGAGTAAAAACTATGAATAAATTAGTATTACTCATCATTTGCCTTTTTTTCTACTTTTGTATCCTTGCTTTGATTTAAGTCTACAGTACCGCTTTGAATTGAAGTTTTGATTTTTGTTCCTAGTTGATGCCGCTTTTTGATCTTTCTTCCTAAATTGGTAATCCTAACCTAATTTCAGATTAGTGAGTAGATTTGCCTTTCTGTGTATTGATATATGTAATAACCATAAAGTGATGGTACTCATACTCCATAGGGGAGAATAGCCTGGTTGGTAGGGAGTTGGATTCGCATACCTTGGGTTGCCAGATCGAACCCTGCCAGTCGAAGACTTTTAGTGTGTGGTGATGGCTGGAACTAGTATAAATCGGTCGTGGTCTCAAAGTCTTCCATGTCAAGAGTAATACCACTGGATGTACTGGATCAGAGATGATCATTCTCTGGTTCAGATATATCATGAATTGTTCTGTAGATTAATGAATTAAATGCATGACGTCCACATCGTAAAAAAGGCTGGAGGTGCGTGAGTAGTTAAGGCATACATTTGGCCCTAGATGGCGCTACTGAATGGAAACTGAAATAATTTGGTGGAATAATTCGAAAATAATTTGGTAGAAAAGGGAATATATTTGGCCTAAAATTTCTGAGTTTGTCCGCGTTCTTGTTAGTGACATGTGTCGCTGGAAACAAACTCATGATCCAAGCACATATGTAAAGAATTCTGCCACCACTTTTATTGTATTGCTACTATGGTAGATTCTTAACATTTAAAAATAACAAACAATAAAATTTAACATTTAAAATTTTAAAACAATTCCACTTATGTATGAATCAAATTTGTTATCTAAGATTGATATCTATGAATAAAATTTCATTGTTCTATAAATGTCTTTTTCTTTCGTGTACGAGATTGTGTTTTAATTAACTGAACTAAAAGATATACAAATAAGGTTGGGGCTCCGTCCCCTGCTCGATTATTTGCACCAACCCCCTAATGCAGTTCCTCTCGCATCACTTCGCGATACAAGCTCGCTTTGCTTTCTTGTCTTCTACTAAACCACTTTAGTCCAGCAACAGATATATTCAGATTCAATTTATTCCAAATCATGATAAAACAATAAAAGGAATAAAAAATGTAAAGCAAATAGTAAAAATCACCTACAGCAAAGTTCTTTGTAAACACAAATTATTTTTCTTTTGAA
The DNA here is from genome assembly GCA_026543055.1 of Argiope trifasciata. Lineage (NCBI taxonomy): Eukaryota > Metazoa > Arthropoda > Arachnida > Araneae > Araneidae > Argiope > Argiope trifasciata. The sequence continues at coordinate 664,007 of JAPMOQ010039775.1, forward strand.
TAACTGTATACATTAACCAAAGAAAGAAATTTTGTTAAATTATGCTTTTCTCACATTTGTTTTTTAAATTTGCGAACTCTACCATAGGAACATAACAAAAAATTGATATTTACAAAACAAATTATGTTAAAAAAAAATATTTTTCTCACAATTGCTCAAATTTGGATGTTATGCAACATAAACAAAATAAGAATTTGATTTATTTATAAAAAAATTTCTGAAAGCAAATGTATTCAAATTCAGTCCAGTCTGAAATAATATAAAACAATGAAAGAAATAATAAATGTAAGGCAAAAAGTATATTCGAAAATCGGGCCATATTTTTCTCTTTGAAACAGCAAGGGATAGACCATGGGATCACAGCATTGGTTTAATGGAGAAATGTTTTTACAACCATCATATCTAGGATAAATACAGATATCTCGAGTAGCAAGTGATTCGCCATTATCTCCAACAAATTTATCTGCAATATCTTTTTCTGTAATGGGCTGGTTATATCTACGTATATCTAAATTTCTAGACCTGAAAGTATCCCATGAAAAGTATCCTGATATTTGTATCAGGATGTTTTTCAATTATATGTTGCATTTGCAAGTAACAATCGATGAACGGATTGATTACTCTCAACATAGAATCCAATCTTTCCATCACGAAAAGCAAACATCTTTCATTTCTCTCCATGCGTTTTTCAGGGGCTTCACTGGTATCAAACACATGAAACTGATCAGAATCTAATCCGTTATGACCAATGTATAAAGGGGTAATACCATGTGGTATAACTGACCATGAATCCCAAAGCATTATGGTCCTGTTCCTGGAGAAGGTTTAATTTAAATTCCCATGGAAGCAAAAGATAAAGCAAAATTATATTCTCTTATATGTTTCCAAAAGTTTTCTTTCTTTTATAGCTACAATTTCTGTTCCACTGATTAAATCACTGATCAGCAAGTCTTTGAATATTTCTGTCGATGCAACAGCTGTTCCAAGACAATTTTTTTTATCATGACTTGAATTTACTTCTTTTCCTGCCTGCCTGCCTGCCGAAAAGAACAGAATACTGACATAGCCACACAACTACGTTCCAGTAGTTCGGAAACATAACTCCTTGCACATAAACATTTAACCCTATCTCCTTCATTACGACTGGATCATTCTTAAGCATTTTCATTTGACCTATCTTTCCTGTTTCGATGATTTCTTTTTACAATCGATACCCCTTGATTTGAACCCATCGTAAAAATTTTTATCCCTTTTCTGACCGCTAATTTTTAGTTGAAAAAATTTTCAAAATAATGCAAGAAGAGCGTTCGCTTGAAATCTTATCAAACAACGTTTTGCCAAACGGCGATTAACCAATTCGGCTTGATTTTGTGTCCACATAAACGTTAAATAAATATAAATGATTGTTGTAGAATCTTTACAAAATTATTGCTTTTGATTTAGGTAAGAATAAATCAGTTAAATTTTTAATTAAATGCTGTTCATAATAAAAATCAATAATTTTTATCATGACACAGATATCTTCTTTTCAACAAGTCGATTGGATTCAGAAATGTCGTTTTCAACATGTCTATTAGATACAGATATTTCGTTTATAAGGGCTTATTTTCATATGAACAAGTAAAGGCAATAAAGGGCAGATTTAGTACAATGTTTCGAAATCCGTGGTATTTACCCAAAGCGTGCATTTATCACATAAAATTTTGGGTTAACATTTTTGGATTTCGTAATGAATATGAAAACATAATATTTATTTATAATTACCTTTACTTTTAATCACCATCCCTACATAAAAATGTACTTACTTGAGATTCTGTAACATCTTTTGTAAAACTATTGCCTAAAATCAAAGTATTACCAGATCGGATAGAAAAAAGGGAACATGGAAAGGGGTACCAGATTTCGCTGCTTTGGAGATGTAGCTTTATTCAAAATATAGCAGACACTTAATTTAGCAAAATAGTAATGCAACAATCATATTTTTCTTTGTATGCAAGTTACAGAATATAATGATGAATGAAATTAGCCAAAATCTAAGAGCATTTAGAGATGCAAAGAAGTTACGGGTAAAAATACACTTATACATGCATTTTTTCAGCAAATTCACAACTTGATTTTCTAAGAACACCTATATATGTAAAAGTATTTCACCAACATTAAAACTTTTGATTCATTTCATTGCCCATATTATTTAAAACACGCACTGGAAAATTTATGCAATCCCACTATTAATTTTTGAGATGTCATATTAACGAGGGATAATTTTTATGGAAATTAATGTTTTGAGAAAATTGAAGTCAAAGACAGATTTTAACTGAAAAAATATGTGTCCCTGGATGATAGGTCAGGCCCTCCTTTTCCTAGAAAAGGCAAACTGTTTTGTGAAGAGGAAAGTGAACTGTTAGAAATAATAATAAAAGTCGCCAATGTTGTCAAAAACCAGTGTTTTTAACGTAGTCGGATACCTTAAACTTGGTAAATGACATTTTCATGTTGTAGAAAAGGCATGAAGTGTTTGTTTTACATCATGTTATAATAACTATGGCTAACGCCTGATAGAAAACACGTTATTTGATTACTATTAATATTTACTATAAAATAAAATATTTACTTTATGTGTAAATATTTAATTTTTAATACATAAAATTTTCAGAGTAACCATATTTATCTATATAACAGTGTTAATGAGCTGTATTCAACAGTTTATTTGAATATTTATATATTTTGCTGTGATAGAAACGACATTTATAATATATGTTCCCCTTGGGGAGGTGCGGTAAAACAGATTTTCAACAAAATGTGTGTAAACATACTTTATTCATCTTCTAAAAGTGTTCTCTTATCCTTGCTTCCGCATGTTTGTTTAAACAAATTTGCATATTCTTCGTTACAAATTGCAACACATGTTTCCAAGAAAAGACCTGTAGAAATAATTTTTAAAATCGTTTTATTGAATGAATTTGTTATAATTTTTTAAAACTTTTTTTTACTTAAAAGGCTATTGGTTAAAATAAAATCCATAATTTTTTATACACGCTGACTTAGATGAGTTTTTAAATTACTTAGTACTTTTTGCATATATTGACTTGTTGTTCTGCTTTGGAAAATAATAGCCACTTACTATTATTTTTTCCAAGTGTACTGAGAAAAGTGGTTAGGACAGGTTCCAAATGTTTGTCTTGGTACTGGATTAAATGTTGGAAGTAGCTGTTTTTATTAGTAAATATTTGAAATGTAAAAGCAGTCACATCCCATTTGCGTAGTTTGCTTTGAAGATTCATGTCCACTTACAATAAGTCATGCTTATAATAAGAAAGCCATACTTGCCTATTCTAAAAGGTCATACACCCCGCCATCTGTCTAATTATGGATATTATTACATCTATGCTTCTGTCGGACAATAAGGAGGAAAATGTATAACAGTAATATAAAAAAAGGAACATTCATCTGTCAAATGATAAGTGCGATACATCTTCATCAAAAAGATTTATTAATTTTTAGATGACATATGTGCGGGAAAAGGAAACAAATAGCTTTAATGTTTGAAATATATTTATAAAGATTGCAATTACGAAAATTTACGAAACTAACAAAAACACATAGAAAGAAACATGAGTCAAAGTTGTGCGGAAAAAATTGCCCCAACCTGATTGGGAGCAGTCGAGCTATTCATTCCTGAATAATTAACGCATTTTCAAAGAAATCAATTTCTTCTTTAATTTAGAAATGCCGAATAGGAGGATGTTCCTTTATATAAAGCAGCCATCATAGTTGCATGCCATCATACAAGGTGATTAGCGAATAAGCCCTAATTTCAAAATTAAATATCTCTACAACAAAGATCGATAGAATTATGCGGTAAACTCTCGTTTATTAGCAAAACTGCAAAATTGATGTACACAAGTTTAGAAAATTTAGTTTCGAAAATCGTTAACAGATCGCTCTCTAATCACAATGTCCATAGACGCTTTTAGAGTGACTTCAAAAATGAAAAATGACTCCCAATTTGATTCCTTTTGACTTCTTTCTGTAAGGAGCATTGAAAGACACTGTCTATAGAAACAATCCCGCCACTCTAGATGAGCTTGAATTGTTGATTGGTGTTGCATGTGATTCCATTTCCGTTGAGACATTGCAAGAGGTGATGTCAGATTTCATTGTTCGATTACGCCATCTCATTTTTTCGAACTGTGAACATTTTGATCAAATTGTATTTTGATTGCAAATACCGCATCACTTTATCGTCTTTTTTTAACTGCTTTCAGAGAGAGAGTTTTCAGCTCAGAGGGACATCTGTTAGCGATTTTCGTAACTAAATTTCCTAACTTTTGTACACTATTTTTTAAGGTTAAATGTACAGTTTACCGCATTATTCTATTGGTCTTTTTTTATAGATGTTTAATTTTGAAATCAGGGCTTATTCTCTGATCGCGCTGTAGATACTCAGGAACACGAAGTAATTGAACCTTGAAAGTTTTCTCTTTTTCACTTGAGTAATATCCATAAAAAACATACACAAACGTACATCCATCAATCCTGTAATCATCTAAAGCAAAAATTCACTCTTATAAAAATTTGTACCATCAATTTAGGCTCTTAAATTGAACTAACATCCACATAATTTCGAAGATTTAGCGGAATTTCCTAGGAGTGTTCACGAGAAATGCTGATCTTCCCTATAAAATATGGGGAAAGGTAAAAACCACCGTTGATATGTGAAATATATTTATTAAGATTACAAGGAAAAAATTAAATAAACTAATAAAAAACGCATAAAAATATGAGCCAAAACTGTGGGGAAAAATTGCGCCTACCTGATTGAGAGCAGACGAATTATTCATTCCTAAATAATTTGCACATTTCCAAACAATTCAATTTCTTCTTTCATTTAGAAATGTCGAACTGGATGATGCTCCTTTATTTAAGTAAACCATCATAGATGCACAGTAAAATGAAGTAACTGAAACTTGAAAGTTTTCACTTTCCCTCATCCATGAAAAACATGCACAAACGTCCATTCATCAGTCCAGTAAATCAACCACAGCAAAAATCCACTCTAATTGAAAATTTTGGCATCAATTTAGAGTTTAAAATTATACTAACTTAAGGTATCCGAATACGATCAAAGGAAAAATTTTGAAAAATTGGATTTTTAAAAAACTATTTAAAACTTTGGTTTTTAGATGCCTTGTCAGTTATAATACAAAATACTATAAATATCAAAGTTATTAGAAAACATAATATATTTTGAGAAATGTGATAATTTGTAGTAAGTTTTACTGAAATTTAACCGATATTGCTAACACTTTACACAAATTAGTAATTCAGCATTCCTATTTTTCTTCGTACGCAAGTTATAGAATGTAATAATGAATGAAATGAACCAAAATCTAAGAAAAACTTTGAAATGCAAAGAAGTTGAAATGCAAATGTATGTAAATATGCAAATTTTCCATAAATTCGCAACTTATTTTTTCTAAAAACATCTATAAATTAAAAAGCAGTTCAAGAACAATAAAAGTTTGGGTTCAATTCATTACTCGTATTATTTAAAACACATGTTGGAATTTTTATGTGAATAACTCCATTAGCTTTTGAGATATAATGTTAAAGGTGGAAAATTTTTTACGAAAAGTAAAGTGTTGAGAAAATTGAAGTTAAAGGCAAATTTTAACTGAAAAAATATGTGCCCCTGGATGATAGGTCAGGCCTTCCTTTTCCTAGAAAATATAAAATGTTGAGGAAAGAGGAAAGTCTGAACTAAAAGAAATAACAATTTTAAAAAATTCGCCAATGTGGTCGATAACCAGTGTTTTTAACGTAGTCGGATACCTTAAAAAAATTCGATGATTTGGCAAGATTTGCTAGGGTTAATTCACAAGAAAGACCGGTCCTCCAAACATGTAGGGAAAGAAAACTACCAACATTGATATACGAAATGTATTTATTAATATTACGAGGACTAAAATTAACTAAACTAACAAAAAACACATAAAAAGATAAAGTGCATGAAGGGTACATCTTACCGTCTCACAGCCAAACTCTCGTCTATCAATTATGGCGGTAAAGTATCATGTGATCAATGACGCAATTCACCAATATGGTGCCATATAGTATATGAGATTTGTTAACAGTTCCCACATATGCGTAAGTTCGTCAGTCTATTTATAGTTATGAATCCCATAAAGCATGCCCGAAATGTCAATAAATAAATGCTCAATCACAGTATCCCAAATTTTCTGACCAATTAAGGAAAAACATAACGAAATATATTGTTCATTGTTCATATGAAAATAAAATACAGCTGAAAGATTAAATTCAATACATATATATTTGTTCATTGTGAGCCCCACGAGAAATGTGAGATTTCGAAGTGACACGTTAACTCATCCAATCATGCCTTTTTCAACATATCAGGTGAACTCATTCTCTAATTGTAGAGGAACAAACACCTGCACTTTAATGTAACCCTAGTAAATTCTTAGTTGGGGTGGTCTTCTCAAAATACAAACATATTTTGGGGTTAAATTAATATTTTTACTTAATCATACCTGGTGACTTTTTAGCAGTTAGTTCCTGCCATACACAACTAATTTATGCTTTATGCTTTAGATAGATAGAAATTTAACACAAAACTACATTTGTACACATTCTTTTATCAAATTTGATATATTTAAGTTACTGCATTTTTCAATTATCGCGTTTACATGTTCCTAAATGAGCAGAAGCATAGAAGGTCAACCTGTGGTTTAATTTGGCTCAAAATTTCACAAATGTCTACAATATAGATGTTAACTCGGCATCGTATCTTATATAATTTGCTTCTTAACTTATATTCAAACTACCACACAGTCCGCCTTCTTAAATAGATTTTGAGCAAAGTCTGTTAGAGATAATGTTTGAAGTAAAGACTGTATAACAAGTGCCAACCATCTAACTAAAATAGTTTTGGAGTGCATCTGGTAATTGCGGATGGGATGCTTCCGGTATGGTGGTTGGATCTCGCCAAACCGGTGGGTCCAATAATAGGTGAGGGTTTCAGTCTCTCATTGATGAGGGGACGTACTCTCTACGGGGATGTTTGTATTGTGGCCAGTGATGGCCATTAGGATTCCCCCACATTTCTTGCCAGTGTTGCAGTTGCGGCGGTCGGGTCATTCAGTTTTACGTAGTTTGTCCGTGTACCTTTGTTGCAGTTCGGAGGTCAGTAGTATGATTTATCACAGACTGACAGATAGATGGACGTTTATCAAAATTGGGTTGTTGTTTTTTTTCGAGCTCAGGGAGGTATGAAATATGGAAATTGAATTTTTTGAAAGTTAATATACTTTTTTATGTATGCGAGAAGATAAAAAAAGAATCGTCATGCGCAAAGTCTTTCATATCTTCAAATTAGAAAAACAGAAGCAAATATGAACGAATTATCTGACAGCATTAATATCATTCGTGTTTCTGGAGAAGCTTAAGGCATTCGTAAACACTTGAAACTTCTGAAATAGTTGAAAATATCATACTTTTTTATTATTTCAAAATGTTCTCTCATCCTTTAGCTTTCAAACGATACCAAGATGTTGTCGATATTAGGATTTTTCTTAAGGTTCTTTTACTAAAAACTAGCTTCTGTTTTTTTTAAGAATCATTTTATTAAGATTGATATTTTTCCACACTATTACTTCATTCAAAAAATCATAACTTAACAAAAAATTGACCAAATACAATTATTTATACAATAAAATAATCTGTATAAAACCGCGGATGTTTTGTACCTCAATCAAAATTATATTAATATAAATACATTGTTAATAGCTATTCAAAAGTTAAAATTACAGAAAAAATCACGCTTTTTCTATTCATCGTTAATGAATAAATTGTGAAAAAAAACTATTGATTTTTATAACTTGATTGAGTCAGACAACAAGAAGATTAATAATAGGCATATTAGGCTACTTTTCTGGACATATATGTGTCAAATCATTTATTAAAAGCGAATGTATATGTTCTTGCAAAAAAATAAGTTATAACTGTTTTGAGTTTAAATTGCGAATTTGTCTTTCAAAATTTCTAATACGATTTTACGAATTTTAAGGTATCCGATTACGTTGGAAACCCTGGTTATAGACCACTGGCGAATTCTTTTTAAGTTGTTATTTCTTATAGTTCTGACTTTCCCCTTTTCAAAACATTTTAATTTGACTAAGAAAACCAATGTCTAATTTATTATCGAGGAAAATTTTAAGCAAAACATATTTTTCAGCTAAAATTTGTCTTTAACTTCAGTTTTAATTTTCATACAAATTCTCCACCTTTAACATGATACCTCGAAAAATAATAGAGGTATTTATACAAAAATATTAGCGTGTATTTTAAACAATATGGGCAATGAAATGAACCAAAAGTATTATTGTTGATGAAATACTTTTTCTTTTATAGTTGTTTTGAGAAAAATTAAATCGTGAATCTAATACTATAATACGAGGAATGGTTGCCAAGTCGAAAATCGCCCCAGAATTAATAAACTCCGGTAAACTTGGGGGTCTAAGGTTTTTAGCCACGAGGAATCGATTGGCGCCAGTTTTGAAGCGCTACGGTCGAGCAGTTCGGAGTTACAGATAGGATATTTTCAAACTTTATTAGTTCGCCATAATGGCTACTTAAATTTTCAAGCGGTAACGTTCTGCCATCTATAGCCAATATGGCAAACTAATAAAGTTTTATGTTTATGCTGTTATAGGTTTATGATATGTATGTATATATGTTTGGTTTTTCTAAATAAATTTGTCAAAAATATTAAACTTCAACACACTTCAATCTTTACCTTTACTTTACCTTTGTATAGAATAATTCCCTTTCCAAACTCTAACTTTGTTTAGAGTAGTTTACAATTGTGCACTTTAACCGGTTATCTTTTCACCAATGGTTTCGCAAATTTTCTTATGGCATGTATTGTTTTGATAAATCACGATTGAAAATTTAAATCTTCGAAAATTCGTCTGGTTGAAAAGTAACTTTTGAGGAATATGGAGTAGTTATAACTAAAGTTACGCTTTGAAATGGTCGTGAAAGAAAACTACTTTAACAAATGTCATCAAACTTCACAAAAATTTCTTTTCTGCTAAACAAGGTTCAAAAACCTATCATCATGTGTGAAAGGGCGATGCATGCAATATTGTTAAGCGAAATAGGACGTGAAAACATCAGTTGGAAATGTGTTAAATCATTTTTAAAACGTGTTACAAACCATGTTCAAGGTGTCTTATTGCAAAAACACAGCTTGTGGTGACAGTCCAAACTATTTTTTTGAAATGAAAGAAGCAATATGACATCTGTGTCACTTTCTTCCTAATATGTTAATAACTACGGTTGAGATTACAGTAATGGGATGTAACTTGCTTTCAGAACATGGTAGACGTTACATTGAGCATGCTTAATTTAATAAGAAACGATTAAATGCATTTTAAACCGATATTCCCATGACCTCTTTTCTTTAACAATGCTGTTTGTAGCTCCATTTCTCTAACAATGTGGGGACGCGGTGGCCTGGTGGTAAGGTCTCGGCTTCGGAACCGGAACGTTTCAGGTTCGAGCCTCGATTCCACCGAAGAACCTTCGTGTGAGGGGGTCTCTTGCACGTTAAATCTGTCAGGCAAAACGTCCTCCCGCTGGTGTGACGTGGTCTGGAGAGGAGGGTGCCAGTTCAGGTGTCGTCCTTGTCATCTGACCATGGTTCAAAATTACGAGGTCCGTCCCAAAATAGTCCTCGTGTTGCTTTAAAATGGGGCGTTAATATAACTAAACTGAACTTCTCTAATAGTGTTGAGTTTTTGAACTTTTTTGGGGGGAAAAGAAATTCCCATTACCATTTTTAAAGTATTGCCAATCTTTAATTACAACCTCCAGGCACTCTGAATAAATAAGTGAATCTAATATAAAATATCGGGAGTATTTCTTGCATAAAATTCAGTTTCATTTCTATATATTAAATGGAGTGGATTTGAGAACAATTTAAGGAATTTTACTGAATGGTTTACTTTTAAATAAATGTTTTGCTATCCCAAGCTATTGGCTATTCCAGGAGAATGTAATACATGGTAATATTTTATTATTTACGGTGTTTTGATTCCTTAAGTTGTATTTGTCCCTTTTTGCTTCTGGATAATCGCGGTCCCGAAAAAGAAAATATTTAAATGTATTATAGGAAATTGTTTCGGAATCTTGCATAAATTATACACTATTTTAAACGGTTTTTTCGATAAGGGCTTTTCAATATATTTTTTACAGTTGCGTTTATATATTTAGATTTAATCTGCTCCGGTGATAAAAAAAAATCAATGGCTTGTGTTTGATTGTCATTGAGATTGCAAAGGATTAATGAAAAATAGCCTTAAAAAATAGAATAATTGAATTTGAAATAGCAAATTCAGTCATATTTATAGAATATGGAAAGCTATTGTTTAAGAAATATGAATATATATTTGTGCATTAGGACAGAACAATAAACGGACTTTTGATATTTAATTTGGAATAAGGCGAAAAAGTCGCCTTTTCGTGTAGATAATATAAATTATAAATAAAAAAAAAATTCCGTTCGTTGAGTCCGTTTCATAAAATTGAAATTTCTGCTACATTTAAAGTGTTTTATGAACTAATCAACTTTTGATTCTTAATTTGTAATAGAGTGGAAAAGATGCCTTACGGTATAGATAACACAAATAAAAATTTAAAAAATATATTAGAGTATATTTTGAGTTGCCTCAAGGAGGTTAAAATTTTACATGACATATAAAGCATCTTTTTAATAAACACACACTTTTTACTTCTTTTAAGATTTTTTCCTGCCTCGATTTTGAAATAAAAACCTTTCTTTAGGCATTGTAATATGAATAAAAATTTTAATACAGTTTTAATATTGCACTTGCATGTCCTTGAGTGGTCGCCGAAATGGTTGTAGGTGTAGTTTTTGTAGTTGTAGTTTTGTAGGTGGTTGTCTCAGGATAAAATTGACAGAGCTGGTTTCAAATCAGTAGCTTTGCCATGATTAAAAATGAAAAATTTAGTTTTTAAAATTTTAAGCTTTTTGTGGCATTTCAAGATAATGTAATATTGTAACCAAATTTTTAAATATTATTTTTGGATCCTAAAAGGCAACTTTTCTGCAATATTACCAAATTAAAATCTTCAAAAAAATAATTTATGGCTTTTTTCATTCCTTCCTAACTTGCATCTGTATCTAAAGAAAGAAAACATTAAACATAAAATAAATGACTAATAATTTAATTGTAAGAAAAATAAGGTTCAATTTTTTGTGTTTATTTTTAATTCGTTTCCATTATTTTGGAATGACAAAAATTGAAACTGTATAGTTATGATTGTTTTCTTAAGAATCAAAAGAATATAGTCAAAAAAATGTAGTAATACTTTCAAGAATTTTTCCAAAAAATAATCATTCTTTTCAATAAAACATATTGTTTAAATTTCAAATGCTGGTAAATAATATTTTTTGAAAAATATAATATAAATAAATGCGAACAAATTATTTAAAAAAAATGTTGAAAATGATTATTTTAGTTGTTTTTCTTCATTAATAGTTTATTATTTGAAGCATAAATGCAATTTAAAAAATTAATTGCTTTTCTTTCTAATTTGTTTCCTATAAATTGTTTCCCTTCATTATTTTAAAGTATTTTTTTTCTCTGAAGTAGATTAAATAAATTAATCTCATTTTCCAAGTCATCAATTTTTTCTTTAATCTATTTTGACTGTAAAAAGTTTAAATAAGTTACAAATGTAATTCTTTATCAGTTCTAAATTTAAAGAATTAGTTTATATATTTGTAATTATGTAATTGAATAATTTTAAATTATCATAGTATTATAACTGAAAATAAACACATTTATAAGTAATCAAAAACATACACTATTAGATACAGAGAAAATATGTCATTGCCACTGATTCACTTAGAAGAAACCTTATCGTATGAATACTTTCAAAGGAAATATGGCTTAATTTCATTATATATTTTTAAATAATTTTGATAAATAAATTATTTACATGCTTCATTTCCTAAAGTTGTTAGTTGTTGTAATAATAATAAAAAACTCTTGAAAACATGAAAAAATAACATTTTATAAAGAAAAATAGGAAAAAATGGCACTGCATAGGAAAAAAAATTGTGAATAGGCAAAAATAACAGTAACTTTTACTAATGAAACTAATGAAAAATAACAGAAACTAGTGTTATTCCTGCAACAAGTTGTTTTTCAATCGATATTTCCAAAACTCCACCATTTTTTGATATCCTGAAATAAAAATGTTTAATGTTTTTTGTTATATTTAAAACTTAAGATAGCAAATTCCTTTTATGAAATTTTTTATTTAATTAGGAAGCAAAAGTCATAAAGTCAAAAAGTATTTTCATATATATTTGCATATTAAAAAAAAGTGAGATGGGGTATTATTTTCGCTTGAGGCTTTTCGAGCCTCAAAATATGAAGGCAAGAATTATTGAAGCCTCACAGTGTAAAGGCAGCAAATCGGCTTTTTATCCCCCTTTTCTTAATTTGGAGTCGGTTTTTGAATTATCTGTCGTCTGCTGTAGCATTTTCCCTGGAAATCACTATGTTATTAACTTACTCGCGCATTGTTTTTCAAAAATAAACTAAACAATTTAAAATAGATAAATATTCTCGTTTCAGTGATAATTTCAACTAACTAAAATAAGGTTATTAGAAAATAAGACAACTAGACAATTAAAGTTACAAATTTCCAAATTATACATTCACTGAATTCTTGCATATTGTCTTAATTAATTAGGTCATTAATCAGTTTAAATTATCAAATTGCGCATGCATCGATATTTTGAAAAACTATGGGTTATTTTTTATATAGTGAGCTCCAGCTTGAAAAACTAAAATTACTGTTTAAAAAATTATACAGCCACCTTCCCCTATACTGACTCCCAGTGGCTATTTCCTTTTTCTGGCATAGAAGAAACACTTATCCGAAACAAATTTCATATCAGATGGTGATGCTCAAAAAGGTGACTACAAGTGGCTCAATTGTCAAGGACATGATTATTACAACGACTGATTAAAGAAATTTGGTCTATTTATGCAATAAATGCCTCAGCAGATATAGTGATTATGTAGAGTAGTGATAGACACATATGGTTCTTAATTAATATTTGTATCCTTTTTGTATCTATTGTTAAACATTTTGTAAACTATTTTTGGGATCAAACTTCGTATAGAATCACCAAAGAGACACGATTTTCATTTTGTAATGAATATTTTTGAGCACTTTTTACTCTTCACGTTTGCTTTCTACTCTCTTGATAAAAGAGAGGAATGTGATATCTTTAGTTGTATTTCATTACTTTTTATTTTTCTTCGTTGTAAACAGATAGAATAAAAGAACAAAAACCTTAATGATTAAGATTAAGTAAGGATAACAATCTTAATTTTAATATTATGAACTTATATTTCTGTAGACGGATTTCTAAATAAAAAAAAGAATATAATAAAAAAAGAAAAAAAAAGAAAAGAATGATTAAACACGAAAATCTAGTGGAATGCCAATGTGGGAAAAAATTAATTATTATATATTGAAATTGACCTTCGCAAAGTTAACTGCGCTGTCTTTTATTTTTTAATTGTCTAATTACTCTTAATATTAATGTATTCACAATTCTGATTCAGTCAGATTCAAAACATTACAACATTGATGCTATTCTTATTAGTTTATACTAGTTGACACGATTTATTACCATGCCTTAGCTGTATTCCTTCTCTGAGGTATTAGTTTCCTAATAATGAAGATACTTTTACAAATAACTTAAACAAATGCTGGATTTATCATCCTCTGACAACAAAAATAGAACCCAGACTATTCGAAAATCATGATGGGACCTTCATTAAGATTCGGAATTACAGCATATTTTCTGGAATATTTAAAGCTCTGGTACTTTAGGTACAAAATGCAGAATTGATTCAATAAAAATCAATCGAATGGAGAGAAGAAGTGCTTGAGCGAATTCTCTTTCTGTAGTAATGACCTCCAGGAATTCTGTTTAGCGCTTAGTGTTGCTATGGTTTTTTGATAGATCTTTGATGCTTGCTTGGCATTGTTTTCTACGAATGAACTCGTATGCATTCTTCGTCTGTGTTTTGCTGCGTTTCATATTTTCGTGACAAAAAGTGCACGATTATTAATCATTTTAAGAGAGTTGCATGTGGTAAAGAATGCACATTGTATTAACTTGTGAATATGTGAGGCAGCTTTATAGAGAGCAGCTGATTATAGTTATATAATTAATATATTTTTTTTCCACCGCACCTTGTGTTATGGAATGTAAGCTAATGAAATTACTTAACATCATGCGCTTCTAGTCAATGATCTATAGTCATTAAATGTGTATCGTACCAATGTTAAAAGAAGTGGCAGATTATACAATTGTAATGTGTAATAATCTTTGTGCCAACTTATAACCATATATATTCTTACTATACAGGGAAATTCAAAATGAATATAGCAACTACAAATATCTGTAACTATTAAATGAAAAGAATTGATTGATAAGATTAACGCATCATGCATGCGGCACTTTAAAATTTCTCTTACCCCAAACAATTACCTTAAAAGAATCAGCTTGATAAAATGTAGTTGTAGATGAGGTAATGATAATAATGACATTTCCCACTACATTTTCCATTGCAATATTCATCGTCTCAGATAATTTATTAAACCTCAACCATATAATCCTGTGAAATAATAAATTGTCTTCAAAAAGCCTAAAATATCTTGGATTTCCTGCATCACAACGAAAGCAGGATTTTCCAAACAGAATAATAATTTATCCTAGTATCTCCTATCTGGACTAATTTTTGGACTCCAAATGTGTGTGTGTGTGTTTTTTTTTTCTTTTTTGCAACAAAAAAAGAAAACACTCTTTCTCAGTTATACCTTAGAATAAAACAATTCGCATTCCTCTTAGTGTTTCAAGTGCTTTTTAACAGTTGGAAACTTTAAATGGACTTTACCACTGCCCGAGTTCTTTCAAGTATGCACTGAGAAAGTCAATTACTGCTAAAAGTGGACAGTACCCTGTGAGTATAAGGGATAAAATGCAAAAAGAACTCTTTATCTAGCTTTTTGTTTCGGACAATGGTCTCTAACTTAGGCTGAGCCAATATATATTCTTTATTATTAATTTTTATTTGTTTATATATATATATATATATATTTATCCATTTATTTACTTATTTTCTTATTCATTTATTTATCTTTCATTCTATGCTTCATTTTTTTTTAAATCTTGCTTTCATTTTTCTATCTTCAAAGATAAACTGCTTATTTTTGACATTTTATTATTTACTAATTATGTTTCAATTATACAATTGAAGCATATTTTTCAATAAATTTCAATTATACTACATAATATACTGACAATTATATTATGTAGGGTTTTATGCTTGGATCATTTAAACCTCCTTCACTTTTTTTTTCTTTTTACTGCAGCCCCTTTATTTTATTTCAATGTTTTTTGGCGCTGCCTTTGGTTTCTTTTGCATCTATTACACATGCACAAGAAAGCTTTTTTTTGAATAGCGAGTCTTTTGATAGCTATTTAAATCCTATTTTTAAATTTTAATTATGAGCTTTTCAACACCCTAACACCACTTTTGGCTCACACTTATGCACCATCAGAATGCTCAAAAGAATTGAAGAACTCAAAGTATACATTTGCAATGTGCTTGCATCGGTGAATGTATAGTGTGAAATGGGCTACTGCCTAATGTTTTGTCCATATTTGATCAAGGGAAGTCTCATAGAACATTTCTGACAGTTCTATACAAAACTTTGAAGTTCCATCTACATTCTGTGTTAATCTTATCAACAAATTATTTTTCATTAAATAGTTATATTCGTTTGTATAATCGCTATATTCCTTTTCAATCACCCTGTATTATATCGCATTCACTGCTATATGAATGAAATCTGAAAATATTATTTAAATTTTATGGATAGAGGACATTACTCTTTAAAAAGTTTGCTTTTTGCTTATAAAATCAGTTCCACAGTTGCACTTAGAAACAAAGCCTGAACAATAAGAAACAAGAAATTTCTAAGAAGCACTAGTGAGTACTGCTTCGAAAAATTATTCATTTGCTACAACATCACACAACATAGTGAAAAAGAAATAGATCATTCAAAATATCAAGTGCATAAAATTTTAAATGTTTACATATATTTTGATCAACTGGTTTTTCACTTTAAGAAGGTATTTATTGAGAAATATTAATACAATATTTATCAATTAAAATATTTTCAAACATTTTCTCCATTTTTGTCTAAAAAGTTTTGCAACTGATTGCCTTCGAATTTTTTTCCCTCCAGACAATTCTTTGTCATTAAAATCGAAATCGCCACTCTTAAATGGCTGAAACCAGAACTGATTATCGGGATATGACGGAGAAGCAGAATCATAAATTTATAAAGGTGTCTCAAGGATTTCGGCAGCAATTTTCAACAAATCAAACAAAAAAAAAGCAATGAATGCCGAAAATGCAATTTGAATAGTTTCATGAATAGGGTTCGTATACGCTGAATACTTAATAATACTAAACTGGAATTTTTCAAAATAAAAACAATAAAGTAATAATAAATTGGTGAAATTCCAAAATATCATATTTGATTAGACAGTCCAGGGTGGGCCAGTGCCTTCTTCTGAATTCTGTTCCACCATATTATATTTTTGACACTTGTGCTCCAGTTTCTTTCCTGAATAGCTAGGAAGTATGTCTCCCTTGATTCCATCTCATTTTGGATTCCTACCCTACATTTTCTATTTTGATAGAGGTTTATATAAAAGATTTTTTTAAATATCGAATCATCATCCTTTATAAATACTTGTGTATCTCAGTTCATCCGATTTATTTTTTGAACTTTATAATATCTGGCTTTCTATAGATTTTATATAGTTCAAATTTACTTCTTCTCAAAACACTCTGGATTTCCAAGAATAGCTCGTAGAATTTTCCTTTCAAAAATGGCTATTTTATTTTCTCCAGCTTTGGTCAGAGTCCAGGTCTCTGAGTCATAGGTGAGTATTGGTCTAATTCATCTTTTATTTGGAGTTTTAAGGGAAAAATCTATGGTTTCTAATTAAGATAAAAATTTTGGGTTTCTTGGTAGTGAGGATTTAAAAAATCGTTTTAAGGTATCCGCCTATGTTAAAAACACTGGTTATCAAACACATTAGGGAATGTTTTTTTTTAATTATTATTTCTTATACTTCAGACATTTCTTGTTCGAAAACGGTTTATCTATTCTAGGAAAAGGAAGGCCTGACCCAAGGTCAAATATTTTTCAGTTAAAATGTGCTTTTAACTTCTATTTTCCAAAACATTTAATTTTCATAAAAAATCTCCGCCGTTAGCATGGCATCTCAAAAATTAACGCAGGGATTAACATAAAAATTCCATCGTGTGTTTAAAATAATAGGGGCTATGAAATGAACCAAAATATTTATTGTTGGTGAAATAATTTTTCATTTATAGGTGTTTATAGAGCAATTAAGTTGTAAATTTAGGGAAAAAATGCATAAATACGTATTTTCTTTACCCATAACTTCTTTGTTTCTCCAGATTTTTCTTAGATCTTGGTTCATTTCATTCATCATTATAATCTATATATGGCGTACAAAGAAAAATAGGATTGCTGCATTAAAATTTTGTGTAGAGTATTAACCGTTTTGGTTACATTTCATTAAAATTTACTGCACATTTTCCTATTTTTGCAAAACATATATTTTCAAAAAATTGTTTTTGTATATATAGTGTTTGTAATTGACAATAAACCTAAAAAAACCATAAACAATTTTTTAAAAAATCCAATGTTTAAAAAAAATTCCTTCAAACGTAGTTGGATACCTTAAACCTTAAAAGGGCTTTTTCTTGCATTCAATAGACGACCTTGAATCTCCTTGACTATGCTAATGCCATCAGTAACTATAAAACTCCAAAACCTATCGCAAGTTTACCAATAGATGTCGCTGATTAAAATATATGCAAACGCATAATATTTTAAAATCTCCAACTATTTGGAATTAACTCCAGAATCCAAACTTTTATAAATACGAGGGCAATCCCAAAAAAAGTCTCCTATTTTGTGGGAGACATAGAGAAAGTTTTAATACGGTTGTTGGCAACATTGTTGTAAGTTTGTCTTTCTCCGCTACCGCATAAACAAGCAGGTGCTTCGTTCGGATGCTTAGTCCTTGCTTGGCAGCCATTCGAAACTGCGCTCCCGGTAAACGTTACCGCCAAGTACGAAGTGCACGCAGTTATTCGATTTTTGAACGCATAAGACGTTAAACCGGTTGAAATTCACCGCCTATAGACGGAAGTTTATGAACATTCGTGCATGGATGTCAAAAACGCTCACAAGTGGTGTAGAGAGTTTACTGTCGGTCGTACTGAAATTCATGACCAAGAAAGGAGCAGGAGGCCATCCATTGCCGACGAGACAAACAAGAAAGTTGAGGAACTCATGCGTAAAGATCAGAGGATCACTCAGGATGCTCTCTGCATATTTGTTCCTGAGGTTTCCAGAAGCAGGATTCTACAGGATTTTACAGCCATCTACAGGATTTTAACGGAAAAGTTGCAAGGTTCAATGCTTCCTGAAGGGCATGGCGGCAAGCTGGTATGACATGGGCATTGTAAAACTGCCACAGCGTCTACAAAAATGCATCAACTGAAATGGCGATTATGTTGAAAAATAAAGCATTCTTCAATCTTTAAAGTGCTGTAGTAATTATAGAAAATAAATGGTTCATTGTATATCTAAAAATATAGGAGACTTTTTTTTTTTGAGATTGCCCTCGTAATAATATTTTCGCAAAATATAGAAAATGTAATTCAAATGCAACACATACAAATACTTTATTACATTTTTAACAGTTTATTACGTAGCAGTTATAATATGATTATAATTTCAACCTAAACTAATAATTTGATCATATAATCTAAATTCTACACAACTGATTTTAGTTCCCATTAGTGCAACTTCCCAGGTTATTAAGTATATGAAATGCAAGTGTTTAAATATTCCTTACTAATTACGTGAATAATCAGCCTTGTTCGCATTTACATAAATTTACGCACGCTTGATTACATCTGTTATCAAAATATAACGTAGCTATATATACATTCTTATCAATTCGGCATTGATAAAGTCCACCCATATATTTCTACTATTTATTACAGTTCGATACATTTCTAAGTACATATATTTATAATCATGTAATTTGATCTTGACACCACAAGATATAAATTGTTTCAATGATCTTTATAAATTGTCTTGTAAACGGCAAAGTATACAATAATCTATTTGCTTATTGTCAATAAATTATGAGGAGGAAATATTTTTAAATTCTGTGGGAGGAATTAATTGAAAATTGTTTCAGCGTTTCGGATTCAGCAATTGTAAGAAAGACAATATTCTCAGGTAAATCCTTTCTTGATTTATTCATAAGAAGCCTATTGGCAAATTTTGCCCGATGATTAAAATTTATATTATAAATAAAAGGCACACTAGCTACCTTAAGTGACCTACATGTTTGATATTAGTGGTGGTAAAATTCTCATTTTATGTAATTTAATCTTAACGGGTTCCTCTACAAAATGTATTTTGATAAGCATGCAAGTCGTGTTAATGAAAAATAGTTGATGGCTTGAGTGGTCTTAAGATTGAGAAAGCTACAATTGATTTCAATAAAATTTTGAATTATTTGTCATTTTAGAGTACTTGTTAATTCATGTTGATGACCTATTTTTTAACAAAATTTCAAAATTATTTCGATAGGTTTCATACCAACACTAAAAAAAAGCTATTTATGTAGCGAATTTACACTTAATATATTTTTACTTGAATACCATCACTGGTCATTTATATCTGTAGATGCATGTTTAAAATCAATAATATCTACAAAAGACACCTTTTGCTTTGTTTATGCTTTGGGAATTTTTTCTTTAAGTTTAAGTAAATTTTTCAGAAAATAAAAATTTGAGTTATTTTGAGAAATACAGTTATTTAAAAAGAAGGAACATATTTAATGTATTCATATCTGATGGACGATTATAGATAGACGAACGTAAATACATCAAGTGTTAAAGAGAAATACTAAGGGTTTTTTTCTTCATAAGTTCGGATATTATTCGTAAAAAATGTACTGCTTGTAAGCAAAGCCAATATGAGTGCTCTCACGGGATTCGCACATATTGCTCAATAAAAGTTTGGTACCATTCCTCTGTAAAAAAAATTATAAACATTAGATGGATCTGCTAATAATTGTGATGGTAATTTTGAATGATAGTTTAGAAAACCCGGGCTTTGACATGAATATGACATTTTTACGGATTCTGTCATGACAATACATATTTTAAAAACTTTCTTTTCCTTATACTTAGATACCAAATTTTGACAAAAATCAACAATTGTTGTTACAAGACAACATTTCGAACTTCATCGATTTAAGCTACGGGATCTTTGCCTAGGCACACGAGCAGCATTTAATACAGATTATTGTAAATTGGTCTTCCAAGTGACAGAACAAAACATGCTAAGATCAGCACATTACAAGTCTGTAACAGTATTTTTTCAAAAGTTCAACCAATGCATCAAGCTGTTGGCTGTCTTGGTTTGTATTTTCGAGCATATTAAACATATGTAAAAGCAATAAATCATAAATACAATATTTCCTTATACTTAGATACCAAATTTTGACAAAAAAATCAACAATTGTTGTTACAAGACAACATTTCGAATTTCATCGGTTTAAGGTTTTATTTTTATGGTTTATTGCTTTTGACATATATTTAATATGCTCTGAATTACAAACCAAGGCAACCAACCATTTGATGCATTGGTTGAAATTTTGAAAAAAATACAGTGACAGACTTGTAATAT
Source organism: Argiope trifasciata (assembly GCA_026543055.1). Taxonomy (NCBI): domain Eukaryota; kingdom Metazoa; phylum Arthropoda; class Arachnida; order Araneae; family Araneidae; genus Argiope; species Argiope trifasciata. The sequence continues at coordinate 684,974 of JAPMOQ010039775.1, forward strand.
GCTAATCTTAGCATGGTTTGTTCTGTCACTGAAAAGACCAATTTACAATAACCTGTATTGAATGCCGCTCTGGTGCCGAGGCTAAGATCCCTTAGCTTGGCCACAAACTTGGCGACAATTAGAAGATGAAATAGATAAAGCGGAAAACTTCGAGAATTTTAATGATATCTGAGCTGAGATGCATCTGATTGACCTAAAAGCTTCTAGTCATATCTCCCATAAACTATAAAAGCCCGGTACTCTCAAGCTGCGGATCGTCGTGAATTAAGGCAGAGTGGGAATCATAAACAAGTAACGAGTATTCGAGAAGATTGCTAAGCAACGGCGGATTGCCCGCGTAGGGCGGAGATCAAGCAAGTGCTGAAATGCTGTGTGCCAAGTCCTGTTACCCACTGTGTCATGTCGTGTGTGGAGTAGTCAATCGTGTAAAGTGTGCCGGCAGCTAAAGCGAGGATACAGCGAGATTTTTAATTTTTGGAGAGACCATATAGATAATCTCTGAGGATCGCTCTCCTGCTTAATTTTGCCTGGCAGCTTTGGATGCAGTGGTAAATTGTGGGCTATTGTTTATTGTAATGTGGGCTATTGTTTATTGTAATGT